>JADRCD010206540.1:1952-13992 GCA_019843815.1 Montemys delectorum
ACACACCACACACTTAGATGCATGCCATACACACATGTGTACACCACACACGCGTGCCCTGCACACATATACATGCATGCACATGCACACACCACACACACATGCATATGATATGCATACATGTATTTATATATACATCATATATACCATACATGCACACAAACATGCATACCACACATGCACACACACAACAGCCATGCACACATGTACGCCCCACACATATGCACACCACATATACATACGCATACATGCCACACACATGTACATCACATGGTAACACACATCATACAGAAACACACATATGTGCATCATACAGAAACACACAAAAGTTACAAAGCCCCCTCTATGAGAATGAGTTTGCAAGCATCTATTTGCCAGCCAAGAAAGAAGGCTGTTGATATATTTGAGTTCATGGAAAAATACCCCATTGCAGCAGTCAAATGTATTCGGGGTGGGGGTTGGGGGAGAGACTTGTTTGAAAATATCAGCACACATGGAGGATGATTACTAGCCCTTTACAAATAAGGCCTTCTTTGATGTTCAGCTGTTCTCTTGGAGGCCTGTGCTGACCGGGGAGTGCAGGCTGAAGAATTTGCCTCCATGAATGGCCGGCATGGGACAACAACAGGTGAGGGTATTTTTAAAGAAGCTAAAGAGGGGCCTGAGTGGGGCTCTGTTGGTGAAGGACGTGCTTGGCATGTGGGAGCCAGGTGTCATTTCCTGTACCTCACATAGACTTGAAGGCTTGGCATGCTGCTGTTGGAAAAGCTAAAGAAAGCGAGCTGCTCCAGTCAATAGTTTCATACAAACCTGAACAACTTAGTAAAGACCCTGATTCCAAATGAAGAGGAAGAGAAGAGGGGGACTGAGAAAAAGATTAATTAGTTGGAAGTGGACTCTCCTAGGATGTGTGACAGCTGGTGGCAACAGAACAGGCTTGGCTGAGACAGCACATGCCGTCTTCAGACATGTAAGGACCTTAAGCCTAAAGGAACCTGTATCATTTATCAGTAGTTATTTTCGGGAAAGTATCTGAATCATTCAAGTATGTGTTGAGCCGCACTGTTAACACTGGGTTTACTCTTGTGGACTTAAATCAGCACCATGGTGTCCTGTCCGAATCTGGCAGAGCATCTCAGCTTGTCTTATCACTCACATGCGGAGGGCTTGTTAAAGTTCAGAAGTTTGATTGGGAGATTTTGAGCTCAGAGAGAAGATTTAAGTTTCTCTAAAGAGGAAGGGCTCTCCTCCACTAGCTCTTATAATAGATGTTTGGAAATTAGATTTCACTGTATACTTAAAACGTTTTTTAATAACCCCAGGCAAATTAGAAAGGCAGATTCCTGCTCATCAGCAGAACCTATATTGTGGCAGACACGTCTTGACTTTACTGATATTGTTTGACTGACAAGTCAGTTTAAGTTTTTAAACTCGTCCCACATCACTGAAAGTTTAAACACAGGGCTTGGCAGATCGCTCAGTCGGTAAATTGCCTGCAGTGCGAGCATGAGGAGCTGTGTTCAGATCTGCAGCACCCACAGAGAAAGCTGGGCAAACAGGCAGCAGGCACCTGTAACCTTGCCATGGGGTGGAGGCAGGCAGAGATGAGGGAACCTGGAGCTCATTAGCAAGCTACACTAGCCAAATTGATGAAGTTCAATGAGAGACTCTGTCTCTCAACATAAAGGTAGAAAAGTTGAGGAAAGACACCTGACATTAATCACATGCACACATGCACATAATACATGCATATTCACCCATATACATAGAAATAAAATTTAAATACATTTTTAAAAGTTGAAAGTGGGGAGGGCCTGGAGAGAAGGCTCAGGAGTTAAAAGCACTTGTTTTTTGCAAAGAATTGAAGTTTGAATCCAAGCATCTTCAACGTGTGCCTCTTAGTCATCCATAACTCCACTTCTAAGGGATCCAGCACCTTCTTCTGACCTCTGTGAGGACCTGGCTTCATTTTCTGCACCACACACACTCTTGGAAGTCCTACTCATAGAGCACATACATGCATGCAAGCAAAACATTCAGATACATAAACTAAATCAATCGAAAATCACAAATATATGACAAATATAATTGAACATATGTTGGGGAAGCTCGTCATCACTACACAAAACCCCAGGAAAATCATCCGTGGAGCCCATACACAGGGAAACACTACCGGTCAGTAGTATTTCTCAGAACTTGATAGGCAAGGAAAGAGCTCTCCATGCTTCCAAACCTAGCGATCTTGGTACAATCTGCAGTGTCAAGGGATGGACATGTGAAGGGGTGACATGCTAAAGGCAGACCTCAAGAGAAGACTGGAATGGACAAACGTGAATGTACCTCAACCCTCTGTGAGGAATAAGCTCAATTAAATCCTCCTCTGCCCCCAACTGAGGTCAGTATTGTCAGTGGCTGTCACCAGGAAAGCACACTTTCAAAGATGGACACCTCAAACCTCATATGTGAAATTTCACCACATTTATTAAATTTAGGGGGAAAAGTACTTTGGGGGATGGCAGTGAAATGGTTCCAGGGGTAAGGACATTTTTCTGCACAAGCCTGGTGACCAGAGTTTAGTCCCCAAACCACATAAAGGTAAAAGAGAGAACCAACTCCACACGTCTCTCTCTCTCTCTCTCTCTCTCTCTCTCTCTCTCTCTCTCTCTCTCTCTCTCTCTCTCACACACACACACACACACACACGCACACATATACACACTCACACATGCACACACTCATGCACACACATGCACACATACTCATACAACACACATGCACACACATACACTCATGTGCACACACATACACACACGCTCACACACACACTCATACACACACGTACACACACTGAATCAATTTTTTTAAAATGAGTTTGGGGGTGGCAATGTTCACTTGGCAGTGTCTGTCTGTTGTTGTAAAATCCTGGTTTGGAACCCTAAAGTGGGATAAAACTAGACACTGTGGCACAAGTTTATAATCCCAGAACTTGGGAGGTAGAAGCAAGTGAATCAGGAGTTCAAGACCATCCTCTGTGAAGCAGTGAGTTCAAGGCTAGCCTGGGCTACATGAAATCTCATCTCATAATTGTTTTTAAGCAAACTTTAAAGCAGTGATGTTTCCGGAATAGCAGGAGGGACTATTAAAAGATTCCAAAATTCTCTCTCTCCTAAAAGGGAGCCAGCATCCTTAGAACTCTGAAAACTAACTTCAGCTCATAACAACCCGGAGACTGTTTGCTGGAGAAGAAAGGGCTGGACCGGCTAAACCAATGAGACTGTAGCGTTGCAGCCTGTTGGATCCAATGAGACTGTAGCGTTGCAGCCTGTTGGATCCAATGAGACTGTAGCGTTGCAGCCTGTTGGATCCAATGAGACTGTAGCGTTGCAGTCTGTTGGATCCAATGAGACTGTAGCGTTGCAGCCTGTTGGATCCCCGTTTCTCCTTCCCGGCTCTGTAGTAACCTTGAGGTAGTGAAGTCACACATGACAGGGGACAGAGAGAGGCAGAACCACGGAGGAAGCCTTTAGAACCTGACTCCCAGGCACAGTCATCATCCCACCTCAGGAAAGACTACGTTTGTGTTGACTAGGAACCTGGAGTCTCTCACAGAAAGCTTTTTCCTCCGGGACATTTGCTGAAACCATGCGAGGGCTCCTGCCCGAGTGAGCCAACAGCGCTGGGTGCTAAGCTAACTAAGTGGCTCACCAAAAGCTTGAAGGTAGAGACTAGAGCAAGCAGCTCCTGGGCTTTGAAAGCACATCTCTCCAGGGTGGTGCCTGTGACCTGAGGAAGTTCCCCAGTTCCGAGCTGACTCACCTTGACGCTCTGTTCTATATGTGAAGGAAGTGAAGGCTAGGGCTGAGCTGTCAGTGGCCTTCTGAATTGTCGAGGACATGACTCAGCAGAAGAGCCTAGCCCCCAAGCAAAGACTGGGAGATTTTCTGATTGTGAAGCTGGAACGGACTCTCATGAGTAACTGACCAGTAAACTGAGGCTCTGAGACTTCATTGCCAAACACCACGGCCCCAGAGACTTTGGGACTGGTGATATGGCTCAGCTGCTAGAGGTTCTGGGTTTGCTCCCCAGCACACGTGAATCAGCTGTGTTCTGCAGGCTTCCAACTCTCGGAAGGCCAGGAGCTCCATCATCCTGGTCTACGTAGAGAGTTGAGGGCACCCTAGGCTATATAAGACCCTATCTCAAAAAGGGAAAAAAAATAAATTGATTCTTTCCCTTAAACAATATATAATAATCAGCTGAAGATGATCGGAGACCCCTATGAAAGGGCTAAAATAATAACATTATTACTATTAAAATGTAGATGAAAATTGCTGTGAAATTAGGTTAGCCATCAGCATCTTAAACATGACATGAAAAGTACAATTAGCTACACAGAGATTGCTAAAGCATACATACTTACTAATTAAAAAATGCCAGCGCTTCAGAGAACAGAAAGCAGAAAGTGTCGATACAATCCAAAAAGAGGCACTGACTATCCCCAAGTCACAGTCCTGGGGAGCACATTGAGGTCTGCTGTGCAGGGTGGGCAAGAACTCTGAGAACTCAACAGTGAAAAGACTCAATTTAAAAACAGCCCTAGGGTAGGACGGTGGGTTAGACACCCTGCCCTTTCACATCTTCATGAATCTGAAATAAAAAGAGAAGTCTGTGGGTGCCCTGGTTGGCACAGAAAGGGAGAGGTGGGCAGACACCTGGGGTGGGGGGCTGAGGGGGATGGAAATAGTGAATTGTAGATTGTTAAAAGAAGTACAGACCCTAGCATAGATGCTAAGCACAACTACAGAGAGAAGGGGATTCCTCCAAGTAAAAGAGGAAAGGGAGAGCTGGGGAAGGGCCATAGGAACATGGACAGGCACCTACAAGCCAAGCTTTACAGAGAAGGATCCCACACACTGGAGTCTGATCCCTGCTGCTCATGGGAGAATCGCCTTCACAGCTCTAACTGTCAAGATTCGTAGCCAGAAAGACCAGAACTCCCTGAAGTTTTAGATCTCCAAACCTTAAAGGCCCGTGCCTCCTGCCCTGACTAAGTGAGCAAGCACCCATTGAATGATCTTAGAACCAGGAAATGCACTATGACTTGCACTCAGAGTCACAGGCCCAGGCTCACTGGATGGGAAGTGC
Source organism: Montemys delectorum (assembly GCA_019843815.1). Classification (NCBI taxonomy): domain Eukaryota; kingdom Metazoa; phylum Chordata; class Mammalia; order Rodentia; family Muridae; genus Montemys; species Montemys delectorum. The sequence goes on from JADRCD010206540.1 coordinate 7,098, forward strand.
TAGCCATGCACCAGTGGGAAGCTGAGGGCTAAACTGGCAGAGATGCAGAGCAAACTGGGGCACAGATTCCAGGGTAAAAACATGGAAACAGGGCAATGCAAGGTCACATGATTCATACAAACCTCATGACTCCTTAGTAATGGGACCCAACTGCTAAAATATCTGGCAAAGAATTTGTAAGTTTAATTTTTAAAACAAGTGACTTCCTTGAACACAAGGAGGGAAACTATGTCCTAGAAAAAGCAAAAAAGTAATTTTCCAACAAAATTAAAAGAAGATAGCCACACGAACAGATTTCCAACTCTAACAACAAAAATAACAGGAAGCAACAATTACCTTTCCTTAATATCTATTAATATCAATGGGTTCAATTCCCCAATAAAAAGACATAGACTATCAGACTGGGTACGTGACAGGACCCAACATTTTGTTGCATACAGGAAACCCACCTGAGTGATAAAGGCAGACACTACCTCAGAATAAAAGGATGGAAAACAATTCTCCAAGCCAATGGTCCCAAGAAAAAATTTAGAGTAGCCATTCTAACATCGAATAAAATTGACTTTCACCCTAAAGTGATCAAAAAAGATAAGGAGGGACACTTCATATTCATCAAAGGTATGAACTACCAAGAGGAACTTTCAATTCTGAACCTCTGTGCTCCAAATCCAAGGGCATCTACATTCATACAAGAAGCTCAAAGCACACATTGCACCGCACACAATAATAGCGGGAGATTTCAACACCCTACTCTCTGCAATGGACAGATCATGGAAACAGAAACTAAACAAAGACACGGTGAGACTAACACAAGTTATGAAACAGATGAATTTAGCAGATATCTATAGAACTTTTTATCCTAAAACAAAAGGTTATACCTTCTTCTCAGTACCTCATGGTACCTTCTCCAAAATTGACCATATAATTTGGTCACATATCAGGTCTCAACAGATACAAGAAGATTGAAATAATTCCTTGCATCCTATCAGATCACCACGGACTAAGGCTGCCCCTCAATAACAACATAAACAATAGAATGTCTACACATACGTGGAAGCTCAACAACACTCTACTCAATGACAACTTGGTCAAGGAAGAAATAAAGAAAGAAATTAAAGACTTTCTAGAGTTTAATGAAAATGAAGCCACAACATACCCAAACTTATGGGACACAATGAAAGCAGTCCTAAGAGACAAAATCCAACATCCCTTCATGACAAAAATCTTGGAAAGATCAGGAATTCAAGGCACATACTTAAACATAGTAAAAACAATATACAGCAAACCAGTAGCCAACATCAAACTAAATGGAGAGAAACTTGAAGCAATCCCACTAAAATCAGGGACTAGACAAGGCTGCCCACTCTCTCCCTACCTATTCAATATTGTACTTGAAGTCCTAGCCAGAGCAATTAGACAACAAAAGGAGATCGAATTGGAAAGGAAGAAGTCAAATTATCACTATTTGCTGATGATATGACAGTATACTTAAGTGACCCCAAAAATTCCACCAGAGAGCTCCTAAACCTGATAAACAACTTCAACAAAGTAGCTGGATATAAAATTAACTCAAGCAAATCAGAAGCCTTCCTCTACACAAAGGATAAACAGGCTGAGAAAGAAATTAGGGAAACAACACCCTTCACAATAGTCACAAATAATATAAAATACCTTGGTGTGACTCTAACTAAGCAAGTAAAAAAATCTGTTTGACAAAAACTTCAAGTCTCTGAAGAAGGAAATTGAAGAAGATCTCAGAAGATGGAAAGATCTCCCATGCTCGTGGATTGGCAGGATTAATATAGTAAAAATGGCCATCTTGCTGAAAGCAATCTACAGATTCAATGCAATCCCCATCTAAATTCCAACTCAATTCTTCACAGACTTAGAAAGAGCAATTTGCAAATTCATCTGGAATAACAAAAAACACAGGATAGCCAAAACAATAAAGGAACCTCTGGTGGAATCACCATCCCAGACCTTAAGCTGTACTACAGAGCAATTGTGATAAAAACTGCATGGTATTGGTACAGTGACAGGCAGGTAGATCAATGGAATAGAATTGAAGACCCAGAAATGAACCCACAAATCTATGGCCACTTGATCTTTGACAAAGGAGCTAAAACCATCCAGTGGAAAAAAGACAGCATTTTCAACAAATGGTGCTGGCTCAACTGGCGGTTAGCATGTAGAAGAAGGCAAATTGATCCATTCTTATCTCCTTGTACAAAGCTCAAGTCCAAGTGGATCAAGGACCTCCACATAAAACCAGATACACTCAAACTAGTAGAAAAGTGGGGAAGAGCCTCGAACACACAGGCACAGGGGAAATTTTCCTGAACAGAACTCCAATAGCTTATGCTCTAAGATCAAGAATTGACAAATGGGACTTCATAAAATTCCAAAGCTTCTGTAAGGTAAAAGACACTATCAATAGGACAAAATGGCAACCAACAAATTGGGAAAAGATCTTTATCAATCCTATATCTGATAGAGGGCTAATATCCAATATATACAAAGAACTCAAGAAGTTAGACTCCAGAGAAACAAATAACCTGATTAAAAAATGGGGTACAGAGCTAAACAAAGAATTCTCAACTGATGAATACCAAATGGCTGAGAAGCACCTAAAGAAATGTTCAACATCCTTAGTCATCAGGGAAATGCAAATCAAAACAACCCTGAGATTCCACCTCAAACCAGTCAGAATGGCTAGGATAAAAAACTCAAGTGACAGAAGATGCTGGAGAGGTTGTGGAAATAGAGGAACACTCCTTCATTGCTGGTGGGATTGCAAGCTGGTACAACCACTCTGGAAATCAGTTTGGCGGTTCTTCAGGAAATTTGACATAGTACTACCAGAGGACCCAGCTATACCACTCCTGGGCATATACCCAGAAGATGCTCCAATCTGTAATAAGGACACATGCTCCACTATGTTCTTAGCAGCCTTATTTATAATAGCCAGAAACTGGAAACAACTCAGATGTCCCTCAACAGAGGAATGGATACAGAAATTGTGTACATCTACACAATGGAGTACTACTCAGCTATTAAAAACAATGGATTTATGAAATTCTTGGGGAAATGGATGGACCTGGAGAATATCATCCTGAGTGAGGTAACCCAATCACAAAAGAACACACATAGTATGCACTCTCTGATAAGTGGATATTAACCCAGAAGATCGGAATACACAAAGTACAATCCACAAACCACAAGAAACTCAAGAAGAAGGAAGGCCAAAGTGTGGATACTTCGTTCCTTCTTAAAAGGGTGAACAAAATACCCATGGAAGGAGTTACAGAGACAAAGTGTGGAGAAGAGACTGAAGGAAGGACAATCCAGAGACTGCTCCAGCTGGGAATCCTTCCCATATTCAGTCATCAAATCCAGACACTATTGTGAATATCAGCAAGTGCTAGCTGATAGAAGCCTGATATAGCTGTCTCTGGAGAAGCTATAACAGTACCCGACTAATACAGAAGTAAAGGCTCACAGCTATCCATTGGACTCAGTACAGGGTCCCCAATGATGGAGCTAGAGAAAGGACTCAAGGAGCTGAAGGGTTTGCAGCCCCTTAGCATGAACAACAATATGAACTAACTAGTACCCTCAGAGCTCCCAGGGACTAAAACTCCAACCAAAGAGTACACATGGGGAGACTCATGGCTCCAGCAGCATGTGTATAGCAGAGGATGGCCTAGTAGGTCATCAATGAGAGGAGAAGACCTTGGCCCTGTGAAGGTTCTATGTCCCAGTGTAGGGGAATGCCAGGGCCAGGAAGTGGGAGAGGGTGGGGTGGTGAGCAGGGGGAGGGGAGAGGGAACAGGGGATTGTTTTAGTTTTAGTTTTTTTTTTTCTTATTTTCTTTTCTTTTTCTTTTTTCTTTTAGAGGGGAACCTGGGAAAGGAGATATTGTAAATAAAGAAAACATTATAAAAATAAAAATAAAAAAAATAAAATAATATTAAAAAAAATAAAACAAGTGACTTCAACCCAGATTCAAACAAACAGATGGAGTAAGGAAGTCAGTTTAAGACCTGAACGAGAATGGCAGCAACACAGATGAGAAATTCATCAAGCTGTGAAGATTCTGGAAATAAGGCCAGTGTTGAAAGGAAACAAGGAACCAGTGGAAATAGCACCAGTAATAGAGTAGAGCAGGCAGACCGACGGACATCATTGGCAATGGAGCACAAGGTTGAGATTCAGACAACAACAAAGACAATATCCAAGCATGATCACATCATTCAAGAATCTTGGGGCGTGCTCAAAAGACCAAACCTGCCAGGCATCATAGCATACATCTGGAAACCCAGGAATCAGACACTGATGGAGAAGGACTGTTAAATGGCTGCCAGCCAGGGTTACATGGTGTGCTCCAAGTCAGCCTTACACAAAGCAAAATGGGAAGAGAAAGAGCCAAAGAGTGAGCATAGGTATGGTGGTAGAAGGAGCTACGATACAAACTAAAGACATAAAAAACCTGTTCAGTAAGTTTTGGCATAAAAATGCCCATACCTTTGAGAAAAAAAAAAAAAAGAAAGAAAGAAAAGAAAAGAAGGAAGGAAGGTAGGAAGGAAGGGAGGGCATCCAAGTGTAAAAGGTGTTTAGAATTCCACACATGGCCAAGCAGGTTAGAAAATTCTCTATATCCCACAATATTTATAAATCCTAATACTACAAAACTTAAAAACAAAACAAAACAAAACAAAAATAATGAGAGCCACAAGAGAAAACTGCCAAATTATTTACAAGGGCAGATTCATCAGAATTGTATCAGATCTCTCATCAAAATCTCTAAAAGCAAAAGAACATGTGGAAAGGGGTTTCAAGTCCTGAGATTATATAACTGCCAGCTCAGTGGCCATACTCATCAGTTACCCTAGACAATTAATAGAGAAAGTAATGGAATCCAGACAGCCTTCTAGAAGGGAATGAAAGGGACCCCACACAGAATGGAGGAAGAAAGACTGTTAAAAATGCAAGAGCTCAGGAAAAAATAAGCTTTGTGAGAGTAAAAGATGAAGGAAAGAGAATTATGAAATAATTAATCATGTTTCATTCAGTAATCTAGCAAACCATGAGAGTCAATAAAGGAAAAATAAAGAGCAAGTAGTACTAAAATCAAACACAGCCTGGGGCATGGGTTAGTCGTTCAGAGCACTGACCGCTCTTCCAGAGCACCTGAGTATGATTACTAGCACCCACATAGTAGCCATGGTTCCAGGGCATCTGGTACCCTCTTCCGGCCTCTGTGGGCACCGATGTAAGCAAACCAATAATACACATAAAAAAAATAAAAATAAGCTTTAAAAAGTCAAGAGAGCTGGGGCTAGAAAGATGGCTTGGTGGCTAAAATCACTGGCTGCTCTTCCAGAGGGCCTAACTCTGATTTCCAGCACTCACTTGGTGCCTCCCAGCCAACTGTAACTCTAGTTCCAGAGTATCTGACGCCCTCTTCTGGCCTCTGTAGGTACCAGATACACAGATGGTGCACATACATGCATGCAGGCAAAACACTCATGCCCATAAAATAAAAATACGTAAAATCTTTAAAAAAAAAAAAAAAACAGAGATAAGGGCTGGAGGGATGGCTCCGTGGTTAAGAGTACTGATTGCTCTTCTGAAGGTCCTGAGTTCAAATCCCAGCAATCACATGGTGGCTCACAACCATCTGTAACGAGATCTGACACCCTCTTCTGGAGTGTCTGAAGACAGCTACAGTGTACTTATATATAATAAATAAATAGATCTTTAAAAAAAACAGAGATAAATAACTTATCGATGCACATCAAGGCTTTAGATGAACATAAATAACATTAGCAACAAGAAATTACAAAGATAGTGGTGAGACTAATGGAGGCTAAAAAAAGGGGATTGTCCAGGGATACTTTAGGACCTATAGTCCAGGAAGTGGGAAGATGTAGAAGAAATATGTAAACTCCTAAGCCATAGTGGATTGAAGAGGATGATGCACCTAGACAGACATGTAATGAGCAGTGAGGTTAAAGCAATGATGAAGAGTCTGCTGGAAAACAAAGCCACATGAACAAATTAATCACAGAAGTCTACCAGACTGTTAACTCTTAACCGCTTAACCTGTTTGGAAGGGGAACGGGAAGGGACATAACAGAACTCATTCTATGAAGCTCATTTCAGTATGCTACCCACACGGGATAAGGACACAATCAAAGAAAACTAAGAAATAAGTTTCCACAATAAATACAGACACGAAGTTTCTCAATCATACGATTACAAGCAGAATTCAGCAACACAGTAAAAAGGTCATACATACATTATAAGCAAAGGCAGTGTTGTTCCAGAGATGAAAGTTTAGCTCCTTGTACACAAATCAGAAAACATGTTGCCTCTCTCTCTCTCCCTCCCTTCCTCCCTCCCTCTCTCTCTCTCTCTCTCTCTCTCTCTCTCTCTCTCTCTCTCTCTCTCTCTCTCACACACACACACACACACACACACACACACACACACAAAACCTCATGACCTTATGACGTGAGAAGACGTTCACATAATTCAACATTTCATATGACATAAAGTCCTGAAAAAAAAAAAACTAGAAAAAAACCTCATAATTCAACATAATAAAGGCCAACGTAATAGCGGACCTCTTGCTAACATTGTACCAAATAGGGGCATTTCCTCTCAAGTCAGGACGGACACAAGGCTGCCCAGTCTTTCCATGTGTTTTCAGTGCAGTTTGAGTCCAAGAGAAAGACAAATAAGAGAGACAAACGCAAGGAGGAAGCAAAGGTTCCTGTTCCAGACATTATCATTTTACACTCAAGACACGTCAAAGTGGGCACCAGGAAACACTTAGGTGTGGTGCACACTCTTCATAACGTAGCGAGGTACAAGCCTACACACACCGGCA
>JADRCD010206541.1:0-10203 GCA_019843815.1 Montemys delectorum
TCCACAAAAGTGGGTCAAACTCTATACCTATGCAGAGCGGCTATCAGCATGGAAGATTGACATGGGATCCAGTCTCCCATCACCATACTGGGCAGGAGCTCTTGGGGGCTCATAAAAGCCAACACACTTGACACCAAGGATCTGAAAAGTCATATCTCAAACGAACAACAGTCAGCTAAGGGGCAGTACTGAGACTAAACAGGCATTGGGTGTATCTAAGAAAGATTTTAGGACACCCATCACCAAAATGGCTTCAACAAACTCCCAATATTCTCATCAGATACATTAAAAAAAAAAAAAAAGAAAGAAAAAAGAAAAAAAAGAGATAGAAGTTGTCAAATGGGCTGAAAGACATCATAGAAATGAAAACCATGATAACCAAAATGGAAAACTCCACCAGTGTCAGTCATGAGCTGAGGGTGACAAAAAAAACTTAAGTCAGATCAAGTGAATCAGCTTCCTCCAAATGATCGCAGGGAAATTTAGCAGTGTCTCTGGGACTCCTTGAGCCAGAACTTACATCAGAGACAGTGGTGGAAAAGGGAGAGGAGCCAGGCCAAGAGTGTATTCAAACACATAATAAACACTGAAAATTGGTTTACAAGATAAACTTTCTGATTCATGAAGCTGAGTCACATCTTCCCCCATCACACAAGATGCCCATCATTAAAATACCAAGGGTCCTGGAGGGACAATGGCAACTTCACTTTCAACTTGATAACAATGGGAACCACACCCAGGAAGCCATTCTTTTTCCTTTATTTTCAATATAGTACTCATTACTGGCATGAGCTACTCAGGTCTTTATTGTATAATGGGTTTTCTGTTAGGCAGTTCTGCCCAAAAGTGGGCTAATGGAAGCGTTCTGAGTATGTTTAAGTTACAATGCTTTAAAATATATTGGGCAGGGCTGAGGAGATGGCTCAGCAGTTAAGAGCACTGCTGGCTTTGCCAGAGGAGCCAGGTTCAATTCTTGCATACATATTATGCACAGACATCTGTGAGTCCAATTTTAGGGAATCTGATGTCCTCTTCTGACCTCCAAGACCACCAGGCATGTGCACAGTGAATAGACATGCATGCATAAATACCCATGCATGTAATACATAGATAAATAAAATGTATTTTCAACTTAAAATGGGCATGCCATAAGCAGAGAGGTATCCATACCAAAAGTGAAATAGTAAAAAAATGGCAGTGAAAATCAGAGAGAAACCACATGGGCTGTGGTCTGGATTTTAACCTGCTTCCAGTTCAGCTTTGTTGGGGTGATAGAAGAATTAAAACATGATTATGGGAGACTTTCTGTCATGGATGTGTGTCTCAGTGGGGATACTGAAACCCAGCCCTCCTCCCCACAGGACCCAAAGCAACGTGGCCATTCCATGTAGACTGAAACCTACAAAACAGCAAGTGAAATGAACTTATTCTCTTTTAAGGTGGACTGTCTTGGGTATTTTGTTACAGTCCTGGAAATCTAACAAATACAAAGCACCCATAAACATAAGTACTGTTTTGGAAGACGATGGAGTTTTCACTGGAAGCTGCAGAGGCGAGAAGACAGTGGTTCAATATTTTTGAAGTGTTCAAATAAAGGTATTGTCGATAATTAATCCTTTGTCTGATAAGGGATTTTTTTTAATGTTTTTGTTTTGTTTTATTTTGGGATTGTTGTTATTGTTGTTTGATTGGTTGTATTTATTTTCTGGTGCTGACAATCAAACTCAAAGTCCTAACATGTGCCAGGCAAGTGGCCCACTAGTGAGCTACATTCTCAGATTTAATGTTTATTTTATTTATAATTGTATGTATGCACAAGCATCTGTGTGTGAGTACTTGTATGTGAGTGCAGGTATCTGGGGACACCACAGCCATTAGAGATGTTTGCGGGACATCTGATGTGGTTCCCATGGACCAAACTTGGGTACTCTGAAAGAGCTGTACTTGCTCCTAACTGCTGAGCCATCTTTCTAGTCCCATCTAAATACATTTTTAGGCATACAGAAACTAAAATAATTTATATATTCTAGAATAGATAAAATATTTCTCCAACTAGAAATAAAAAGGCAGCAAAGGGAGAATTTAAAGGAAGGAAAAACAATAAAAAGAATAAAAAAAAAAACAAACAAGCACTACATCAATCCTTCCACTTCTCCATGGCTAAAATGATAATGTGTTTGATACGGTAACTTAAAAAGTATATAGACGTAATACCTTGAAACACATTTAAAGGACGGGTGAGGGCAAAGTAAGGGGTCTTGAGGGGACATTTGCAACTTACACATCATTTAAAGTATCAGAGCCAGGTGTCTATCTTAAGATTAGCATAACCATTAAGAAAATACACAAAGTGATTGCTTTAGATTCTCCTTCTTGTGACATATACCCAAGAGAAACAATTTAAAGGAAGAAAATTAATTGGGGCTCACAGTTCAAAAGGTAAGGACCCTTATTTCTGGGCTTAAGGCAATGCAGAAGCACCTAGACAAAGAGCATGGTAGGGCAGGGCTACCCACTGCACGGCAGGAGGAATAAAGGGTAAAACAGGTGTGGGTCAGAGCCAACATCTACTACAAAAGCATGCCCCTAGTGAGCCCACCTTCCACAGTTCTATCACTTCCAAATAGTCAATCTAATCATCTCTAATCATCCCCACAGAAACACAACCAAAGGTGAGCTTTACTAACTTCCTAGACATCCAGTTGACTGTCAAGATGAAGCATCATAATAAGATACTGAAAACATATAAATAAATCCAAGTAGGATGTGAAAACTTCCTCATGAAAGTACAGAAAAGCGTGCACACACACACACACACACACACACACACACACACACACACAAAGAAATCAAGAAAAAGAAAGACCCAAATGATACACTAGGAAAAAAAGTTAGACTAAAATCAAAGAATGATTACATTAAATATAAATGATCTAAATATAAGTACTCATGGTTCAACCTAGGGTTAGCTACAAGAAACTTACTTTTAAAATGGTGACTGGTTAGACTGAATATAAAAAGTAAAAACACAGACATATTGGAAAGACATGCACTTTAAAAAGGCCATTTCTATTTCTTCTTTTGAAAGTGTCACTTTGGCTCATATGACAATTTATAATTGAATATTTTTATAATTTACACATGTGATATATTACATGATCTGAATATTAGTCTCTTATGAGACAAATAATTGCAGGTAAAAATTACAATCTACCACATTCCAGTTAGAATGGCTATTATCTAAAGGACACAAACATTTTAAATTCTGAACTCTCACAAATTGTTGTTGCCAATGTAAATTGTGAACAAAGGTATGCAAAAACCAGTTGCAAAAATAGGAAAGAAAAGAAGAGTAGCTTTTCAAAGGAAATGAAATTACCATAGCTTAGCTTTTTCTACTCTTGTACTATATGGGGTATGGTACCTTCTAGAGTGGGCAGATCTTTTTACATTGTTGGCTACCCAACAAAGAATGGCAATCTCTGAAACCGTATGCATATAAACAACAAGACTAAGCTTAGAAGATTGTATTTATACATTTATACATATATATTCATGCAAATATGTTTGGTTTGGTTGAATTTCTGTTATTGTTGGTTTGGTTTGGTTTTTGCTTGTTTTTTGAAGCAAGGTTCCTTCATGTAGCCCTTGGCTGTCCTGGAACTCACTCTGTAGACCAGGCTCATCTCAAACTCAGAGATCTACCTGTCTCTGCTTGCCATTAAAGGTTATGGGATTAAAGATGTGTGCCAGCACTGACTGACAAATAGATGTATATAAACAATTACAATCGAAGAAAAAGAGGCTATCAGTCTGTAAGTGGGGTATGTGAAGTGGAAACTTCTGATTTCTTTAGAGAGTTAGTTATGTCAAATGATGTTTTGCTGGGGCACACCAATGAAAGAATGTTTTGTCAAAGCAGACATGTGTAAGAATGTTTTGCTGAAGCAAACACAGGTGAAAGGATGTTTTGCTATAGCAAACATGTAAATGGATGCATGATATTTAGAAGGAAAATAAATATGACCCCATAGACAGTAGGACCTTGAGCATTGGTTTGCCTTCCTTTACCTTGCTAGTCTTTGCTGATGACATGCATGTATTGGTTCACCTTACATTGCATTGCTGATCTTCCCTTGTGGTGACTTCATAGAGAGAAACTCTCCAAAGAACTTCTTGTGAGATTCCTGCAGCTTCTTGCTGCTTCTGCTGATTCAGGCTGGTTGGTGAGCCTTATGGTTTCTTCTGGATTAACCTATAGTTGCCAACTCATATGTGGTGTTTGCTGAGTAGACTGGCCTGTAGCTGGTGATTCCTGTGTGGTGCCTGCTAATGGACAGGACTAAGAACAAAGAAGATTAGAATCACTCCAAAGAACTGTTTCTAAAAAGGTCCACTTCCCCTGTCTCCTAATAACCTTTCTTTCCCACTATTTCTGGTGGTGGGTGATGGGCTAGAGAGGAGGTTGAACCCTTAGTAAAGTAGATTGTAAAAAAATATATGACTAAGGTATGGGAAAGGATGGAAGGAAAAAAGTGGGGAAAAGTACTGTGATTCTATGTTAATTTAAAAAGTATAAAAAAAAACTTGGAAGAAAAGGGAAGGAAAAGGACAAGAAGGGACAGAAAAGATATGCAAAGAAAAGGAAAGGAGAGAAGAGGGGAGGGGAGGGGAGGAAAGGGAAGGGAAGGGAAGGGAAGGGAAGGGAAGGGAAGGGAAGGGAAGGGAAGAGAAGAGAAGAGAAGAGAAGAGAAGAGAAGAGAAGAGAAGAGAAGAGAAGCCCCACAAACAAGGTTACATGTCAACCTGAGATAGATAATTGTTTACTGAGCATCTCTTTTCAGGTAATTGTAGATTGTGCCAAATTTAGTTTCACTTTCTATTCAAGATTAGTTTCGTTTCTGTTAATGTGATAAAATATTCCTACAAAACTTAAGAAAGGAAGAGTTTATTTGAGTTCACAATTTCAAGTTTAGTCTGTCATAGAAGGGAAGTCACTGTGGCAGGAGCTAGAGAGACATGGTCACATTACATTCAGTTATTACTTATGCTCAGCTCACTTTCTCCCAGAGTTCAGGATCTCTTGTATAGTGAATGGTGCTGCCCATGGTAGACAGTGGGCTTGCCCATCTCAGTTAAGATAATCAAGAGAATTCCCATGCCCAGAGGCCAACATGATTTAAACATTCTTTCATTGAGACTCCCTTTCCAAGTGATTGTAGATGTTGACAATTAAAACCAACCACCACATCTTCACATTCTTGTTTATTGTGGTCTGGAAATTTCACCTGCTGTGACCTCAGTGGGTGGTAAAAGGTCAACATTACCAGTGATATGGCACATTGATGAAATAGACTCTCGTGTGTGATGAAAATTGCACTTTACTCCTCATCCCCAACTAAATTAAATTGTGATTTAAAAAAAAAAAATCTACCCAATCCAGTTGAGTTGTTATGTAAGTATAACGCCAAAAGAGAAGCATTCTACAAAATACGTCACAAGTATATCTATCAGAAAACTGTCAAGGTCATCAAGATAATAAAAAGTCACAACCAAAAGGAGTATAATGACAATATCACAATGTAATGACAGATATCACAGAACATCTTGCATGGAACACCTGGAGTGGGATAACCACATAAAAACCAAGAATACACAAGTAAAAAATATGCATTCCAGTTTATAATTATGTCAGTACAAACTCAACAACTACAACAAATATAGTCCCATAGCAATGCAAGGTGCTGTCTGTAGGGAATCTGATTACATAAGAACTCTCAATCTAGACTGCCTTGTCAAATTTTCTCTACATCTAAAATTGCCACAATGAAAAAAATTCTATCCTTACAAAATGGCCAATGCCTCTGTTTGTGATTCTCACAGCTTTCCTTCAGTCTTAGTGTTGAGGTTTGATGCTGCCTCCAATCCTAAGCTCATGGGTTTGAACACTTGATACCAGGTGGTGGGGCAGTTGATGAAGTCTGTGGACCTCTAGGAGGTAGCAGTTAGCCAGAGGAAGTGTGTTACTTGTGGTGGGCCTCCTAGTTTTATAACCCAGCCCACTTCCTCTTCTCTTTCCATTTCCCAACTGTAGATACAATGTGACCAGATGCTTCACACACCTGCCCCATGACTTCCTCACAATGAAGAAAGACATCTTTCTTAAGCCCTGAGCCAAGATATAGCTTTCCTTCCTTAAGTTGCTTTTGTCAAGCATTTTTGTCATTTAGCATCAGGTGCTTAGGGACCTCACCTCATTGCCTGTCCTGCCCACTGCTTTCCTTTCCCCTGGTTCTTTCTGCTCCACTGAGACCCATTCTCCATCCAGAGACTTTTCAGGTGACAGTCTCTCAGCACCTCTCACTCCCCAACAACCTCTCTTCTTTGGCTCCCTCTTGGAATTCCTTGCTCACTCAGTAGCTCCTGGAACACAGTATAAGGGGGCTGTCGTATGGATTGATGCAGAGATGCATTGGTGAGTATAACAGCTTGGCTCCAATTTTCAATGTGAATAGACAGGCCACTGATTTCTTCAAAGAAACACAGAAGACTCAGATGCACTGGGTGGTATTACTTTACCTGGAAGATACTGATGTATGTGATATTATAAACAAAGCATCCATGTGGTCTACGGTGCTACTTTCCTGTGTTTGCATGCCCCCTTTTTCTAGAGCTTACTGCACCTTCCACACAAAACATTTGTTCACTCCAGTCTAAAGCTAAGCAAACTCCCTAATACAACAGGGTACGTTGGCTGTATGATGCCTCTTGACAGAGTTGCCAACATCCCTAGACACTTGTCACTTTCTAGACACCACTTGGAATTAAGAGAGATTCTTCAGAGCGATTGAACTCTGTAAAAATAAAGCTCCCAGTTATTCCCAGTATGTGCTCAGGACCATTTATACCAAATACCAGATTTAGTTGTGTTTTCTTTTCAGATCAGGAATTTATGTAAAACAAAAATTATGAGGCTGTAGAAATAGCTCAGTGATTAAGAGCACTTGCTGCTCTAGCAAAGAACCCAGGTTTAGTTCCCAGCACCCACATCAGATGGCAAAGCTCACTGTGGGTGCTGCCTCCTCTGAGCAGGTGGTCTTAGATGGTAGAAAACCCAATGAATGAGCCACTAGTAATAATCCAGAAAGCAGTGTTCCTCCATGGTCACTGCTTTGATTCCTGTCTCCAGGTTCCTCCCTGAGTTGTCTATACTTCACCCCCAAAATGATGAAAAGTTGAAGTGAATAAAATGAAAATGAATGCAGGCCCATGAAAAATAGACACTTCAGGAATAGAGAGAGCACACATACAGAAAATGTGCACTTCTAGAAGAACAATGGGGGCTGGAGAGATGGCTCAGCCATTAAGAGCTCTGGCTGCTCTCAGGGTTTGATTCCTAGCCCCCACATGGCAGCTCACAACTGTCGGTCACTATAGTTTCCAGGGGATTTGGAACCCTCTGCTGGCTTCTGTGGGCACTTACACATCTAAGCACCCAAGTGCACATATACACATAAATATTTTATTTTAAATAAAGAAAGAAAGCAATGTAAGATCGCCTCTATGAATGTGTAAAGAGCCACTGACAAAATCCAATAGTCTTCATGATAAACACTCTTAACACATCAAGAAGAGGTAAAAATTGAACGTTGACATAACTGAGGTCCCAAGTAGCAAATCCAAAAGTCACCAGTGAAAATCACAGAGGTGAATTTTTAACCAATATCTCCAAAAAAAATACCATACATTAATGAGATGGTACACAAAAAATAAGGTCAGTGAAGCCCTGTCACACCACCACACGCTTCAAAATATACTTTTGCCATTAAAATTTCATGACAAATAGGTAATTTCATATTTAATCTTATATCTGATTTTAACTATAACACAAGCCAAGAAAAAAGGAAAAGATAAAATTCAAAGATTAAATTTAAATGTCAAAAGAAAATAGTTCTCAAGTTGTATACCAAGCTGGTGCAATCCCCAGTGAGCTGTATCCCCAGCTCCAAGACTAGAACACAGCCTTGCCACCAGGGAACTGAACCCTTGTCTCTTTCAGGTTTGGATACTCAACACTAACAGGGGGCAACCATTAACTGGTCTTATAGAGCTGCTGAAAAGATCTTTTAAAGAATGAGCATAGAGGCCAGAGAAATAGCTCATGAGTGTTTGCTGTGCATGTGTGAGGACTTGAATTCTGATCCCCAGTAACTTATGTAGAACACTGGGCAGGGGGGCAACATGTACCTGTACACCTAGCATGGGGGAAAGGGTGCAGAGACAAGAGGATCCTTGGGGCTCACTGCCCAGCAAGCCTATCCGAAGTGAAATGATGAGTTCTGTGTTTAGGGAGAGACCCTGCTTCAAAACATAAGATGAAGACTGATAGAGGAAGATGCCTGACATGTACCTCTGGCCAGCACATGCACATGTAAATACACACACACACACACACACACATGGGAGGGGGAGGGAGGAAGTGGGGAGAGATGAAAGTAACTTTCATTTCAGATATTGAATTGATAAACCGATGGGAAATGCATTTCCTCTGTCACCTTAAAAGCTGGAGTAAAATATGTGTGTAATATGGATTCAAGGTCCTACACCAGCTGCTTAGGGCTGGGAGAGGACTTTCCAAGACAGTGAAGTCAGTGAGATTCCTGCTATAATACCTTTTTTTGGTAAAGAATGATTTATTTACTTTATGTATATGAGTACACTGTAGCTGTCTTCAGACACACCAAAAGAGGGTACCAGATCTCATTGCAGATGGTTGTGCGCTACCATGTGGCTGCTGGGAATTCAACTCAGGACCTGTGGAAGAGCAGTCATTGTTCTTAACCACTGTGCCATCTCTCCAGCCCCTGCTAAAATACCTTAAAGTTACTACTAGGAAGATTCTCAGGCCATGGTACAATGGAAGAGGGCTCAAAGAGACAAACCCAAAGAGACAAGCTTCAAATAGCATACCAAAAATTCTGGAGCTCCTGCAGATGTCTACTCAGTTCCTCAGGTAGGTGCTAATAATAATTCCATTTGTGTGGAGAAATTATCCAGTCAGGGAAAATATCAGAAAGATCCTCTATGTAAGAACTGTCAGAGGTGATTTGATTCTACCTAGATGTCTGAATTCACAGCATCACAGAAGAGAAGCTTCCTAATAGGGTGGAGGACTGAGTGCATCACTCGGCACTGGAGCTGTCACACCAATGGAGCTTCTGGGCTCTTTGACAAAGCTACAGGCGAGGATGTTAAAGTAATTATTATGAATCCATTCCACGTGCTCCAGTTCAGTATGCTGAGGACACACGTGAGAGATTTCATGTTCTTTAACATTTCAGATGTATTTATTATCAATTTAATTTTACATATTCACCCATTTTAATTGCCCCCTCACACATTTTAATAATACTGTCGCACTTTGGAAATATAACATCAGGGATAAGTCTCCCAATCTTTTTCTCATTTTTATTAGTGCTTTAAGAATTTCACACAATGTACTTACTTAGCTTATGTCCATCCCCACTTCTGACCCTTCAGATCCATTCCCTTCCATACCCACTTAACTTTGTGTCCTCTTAACAAACAAAAACTATCAAGCACAGTTTGTGTCATCCATGTGCTCTTGAATGTGTGGCTTTCACTGGAGGGTGGAGGACCTATAAGAGGCCACACCCTTAATGAAAACTGGGTCTCCCGCTCCCAGCAGCAATCAACTGCCAATAGCTTAGCTAGGTGAGAACTTCATTCCCACTTTCCTGTCTGTGTTGAGATTTTGTCTGGCTTGAGCTTGTACAGGGCATGTGCGTGCTGCCATACAATGTGTGTTCGTATATGCAACTGCCTGTGTGTCCAGCAGATGTTCACCACCCTCCATTACAGTCCCTTCGTCTTCCACAATGGCCCCCAAGCCTAGGGCGTGCACACACACACACATACACACACACACACACACAGAGAGAGAGAGAGAGAGAGAGAGAGAGAGGTGGGGGAATTTTACAGTCTTTTATCCTCTGCTCCTTAATCAGTTTGTGAGTCTCTGTGTTAATTTTCATCTACTACAAACAGAAGCTTCTCTGATTAATATTGATTGATGTACTAATCTATAGGGCTAAAAATATGTCATTAAGCGTCCATTTAATGCTACACTCACTTAAAAGAGTAACTATGTATGGTATGTGTGTGTGGGAGGGAGGGAGGGAG
>JADRCD010206541.1:10213-20213 GCA_019843815.1 Montemys delectorum
GAGAGAGAGAGAGAGAGAGAGAGAGAGAGAGAGAGAGAGAGAGAATGATGAGCATGGATGCATAAGAGCCACAGCACGAGCATGTATTGTTCACCTTACATTGTTGGAGACAGGTTGTTTCTTGCCACAGTATATTCTAGGGCATCAGACCCATGAGCCTCCTGGGATTCTCCTGTAATCTCACTTCACTGTAAGAGCACTAGAATTACAGCTGTACGCTAGCTGCCATGTCTAACTTAATATAGCTTCTCAGTATCCAAATTCAGTCCCTCACCTTTGTATGGCACTTACACATTAAGTGATCTATTTATTCCAAGATAATTTTTAAAAGATAAGTCGACCATCTAAAGTTGAAAACCACAATGTATAAGGGAGAAAACACGATTGAAGCTGGTTAGAATACGGAAGAATAAGGCACTGTCCGGAATAAAGTGGGAATAAAAAAGATTTAAAAAACATTTATTGAAGAGGGAGAAATGCCTAATCGTAAAAATATTGGAGTCTCAAAAGGAAAAAGAACAGGGAAATTATCAAGGGGACAGAGGCTAAGACATTTCTAATATATGGGAAAATGTGAACCCAGACATTAAATAAATTCAAGGGTATACAAGGATAAGAATATGAACAAAGTACAGTCTATACTTGCTTTAAAATGTTATCATGAATCCCATAATTTTAAAAAATAAATAGACTAATAATAAGGCAGCCAACCAAAGAAAAAACACAATTTACATATGAAAAGAAGCACAAGAAAAAATTAGCAAAATACAAGATAATGAAATTTCTTAAATCAATGAAAGATGCTCTTAAAACCAACCAAAGACTATGACACATTATGTATAGAAAAATAGACAGAATGGTAACAAATTCCCAAAAGCTGTTCCAAAAATGTAGTATGTGTAATTATGAGGAGATAGTATGAAAAATTTAATAGCTAGAAGGAAAAAAAAACCTGTTAGTTCTATACCCAGTAAAACTATCTTGAAAATTGATGGTGAAATAAAAGCCTTTTAGATGTTCGGGAAAGATCCACACAAAAGAATGAGGATGGAAATGGTAAAGATATTCTAAAGATAAATGTTTATCTTTCTAATTTTAAAAATCTCTTAGAAGATAATTTTTTTAACAAAATAGTTTATCACAAGGTTTGATGATTTCAATGAGAATGGACCCCATAGGCTCATATATTTGAATATTTGGTCCCTAGCTGGTAGAACTGTTTAAGGATTAAGAGATGTAGCCTTGTTGGAGAAGGTGTGTCATTGAGAGTGGGCTTTGAGGTCAGAAACCCACACTACACCGAATCTTTATCTCTCTGTCTTTGTCTCTGTCTCTCTCTGTCTTTCTGCCTCTGTCTCTGTCTCTCTTTGTGTGTGTGTGTGTGTGTGTGTGTGTGTGCGTGTGTGTCTGTGTGTGTCTGTGTGTATGTGCATGCCTCTTTGACTGAGGTTCAGGAGGTAAGCTACAAGCTACTATTCCAATGTCATGCCTACTCTTGGATCACCATGCTCCTTGCCATGATGGTCATGATTAACCCACTGAAACTCTAAGCAAGGACACTATTAAATGTTTATAAGCTGTCTTGGTTATATCTCTTACATCAACAGAGCAGTAACTAAGACATGGAAATTACAACATACATGAAATATTATGAGTAAAATATATCATACAATAACAAAAAGGCTAGAAAAGAGGGAGAAGTGGTTACAGTGTTCCTAACTATATGAAATGTAGGACAGTAATGAAGGTAGACATATTGTCACCCCGAAAATACTAAAGTAACAGTGAAGAGTTGTAGCTAATGAACCAATCAAGGAAATAAAATGAACTCATAAAGTATACTTCATCATTATAAATACAGACAGAGTATAAGGGAAATAAAGAGTATATGGAACGAACAGAAAGTAATTGTAAACATGGTAAATTTGAACATCATTGTATTGCTAATCATATTAATTATAAATGGCCTAAACACTCAAATTAGAAGGCAGAGATTTTTCAGAGTAGTTTTAGTAATATATAAGAGTAGTAACCTCCTATCCCCCAGCAACACTTTACATTTAAAGTCACAGATGGGGTAAAAGTTAAAGTATCTTATTAGAAGTTAGAAGATTTTTTAAACTGAAGAGAAAGACAACTATTTTGAACAGGGCCAACTTCCCATTGGACTGTGGGGTTACAAATAAAGCAAGAACTAGGAGGAAATTTACAATGCCACATGCCAATATAGAAAAAAGTAATGTCCAATACAGCCATGAATGTCTTCACCACAAAAAAGTAGAAGAAAATAATACATTATTCTGGGAGAAAACAGAAGAAAATAAATACAAAATACAAATAATAAATATAAACTCAGTGGAATTAAAACTGAAACTAAAGTTGGTTCTGCGGACCAAAACAGAATCAAACCCTGTTCCTTGAAAATAACAATGAAAACAATAAACTCCTAAATGATTTCACTTAAGAAGATGAAGGGAAGGAGGGGAGGGAAGAAGGGAGGGGGAGAAAAGAATTAGGAGGGGGAAGAGAGAGAGAGAGAGAGAGAGAGAGAGAGAGAGAGAGAGAGAGAGAATATAGCTATTGAAAATGGAAGGTGGCATCACAACAGAGTCTACAGCTATTGAACAAATGATAATGTAGTATGGGGAGGACCTGTTCCAGAGTCCACAAGGAACTTATCATTTTAAATTCCTAAACCTCACCATAGTTATAGTGACTGAGAATTTCATAGCTCATAAAGGGCAGAGTGCATGATGAGATTTTGACTCTCGTTGACAGGAAGAAAGTGAGACAAATACCTGCCTTAGACAAATCACTTCACAGCAGTGTCAATGAGTCTCCAAAACTTAGTTTGCAAAGAAAGTTGTTCTCTGCTGACTAATGTGGAAGTTCAATTCCAATCTTAGAAACAAATATTCAGGTGCTTTGTGAAAAGACATCTCATATGATTGGAAAACAAGAACTCATCCACAAATCCCCAGCTCCTTCCACTCTTTCATTTCAAGGTACATGTGTTGAAGGTAAAGTTCAGTGACACCTTTCTGTGTGCATATCTATTTCTAGGGACAAAGACCAAAGTTATCTGTCATGACAATTATGAAGCCCAGTGTAGTATTCCAGTGACTGTCATAGAACCTTTTGGGATTCTGCCTGACTTCAGGGTTTCTAGCTGGCAACATCAACCTTTCCCTTGCCCTTACCTAAATAATTGAAAGCAAAAAAGTTTAAATAATATTATGATAGAGAAGGGCTGGAGAGATGGCTTAGTAGTTAGGAACACATATTGCTCTTGCAGAGAACTCAAGTTCAGTTCTCAACACCCACACTGGGAAGCTCACAACTGCTTGTAACTCCAATTCCAGGGGTTCTGGTGCCCTTTTCTGGTCTCCATGAGCATACACATTCACATGTGCATACCCCCACACAGAGAGATATGGATAAAAATAAACCTTTAAAAATAGTACAATAGGTTTATACATCATATATTATGGCGGGTTTTAAGGAAAGCTTTCATGAGCATAACTATTTAACTCTCATTAACACAAATTATTCTCCTGCTGGATGCTCTAGCTGGTCACGATGTCATCCTTCCAACCTCACAGCAGCCAGAGATTGGCCTCTGCGTCATGCACAGAAGGGATACTCTCTGATAATAACCAACTCGCCAAACCCCACGTGTCCCAGACTGCCCAGAGGACTGGCAGGATACAGCCTATTACATCCTGTTTAAATAAAGATTTGCAAGGAAAATAAATTCATGGCAACACTCATTATTGATCATTCTCAAAACTGTCTGGAGAATTCCCCCAGAGGGGGCTTAAGAAAGAAATTAAACATGGCTTTCCTGAGCTGCTTCCTGCTGTTTTTCTACTTCATTGGTTTCTCTTCCACAATTGCCTGTGCTCCTACAGTCACATGACATCTTACTACGCCTGAGTTATTTCAGAAAACTTCTGGGGCATCTGTCACCAATTTGGAGGTGAACAACTGTAGGAATGATCATGCTAGTGATACCTGTGATGAGATGCCCTTGATGTTCTCTGTCTACCACTATCTCCTTTATGCTTTTGCTCATTTAACCCATCTGAAATCTGCTCCATCCAATCCTACAAGCAGCCAATCCCAGCCCTGTTTCTTCCCTCACTTAACCACCCTAGCTGTTTTGTCAAGCTCTTCTCTAGGCCAGATTCCCTGCTGCTGCTCTATCTGATAAGTGCCCTGTCTGTGAATTAAGACATCTAGATATTTACCCAAGACCTTACCACACCTTTCTCATCTTGCTTCTTGTGCTCCTGAGATTGTCATCTCCTCCAGCTTTAAGCATCAGCCACCCAGTGTCCAGAACTCTCTTCCTTGGCACAGGGCACAGGGTGCTAAACTCCCAATCTTGATTTATTTTTCTATGTAATGCCTCACTACTTGCTCTCAAAAATCTGTTGTGGTCAGTGGCTCAATAAACATTCAGAAACTTCTGTATACTCACAGTTTCTATTTTTTAGTTGTTCTGCCTAATGTGCTTCAACAACAACAACAAAGTCTGAATTCTATTCTGCTTAGCAGCCAGTCATGGTGACTCATGTATAAGCCCAGCACTCAGGAAGTGGAGGCAGAAAGATGGCAAATAGCAGTCCAGGCTGGGTTATGGAATAAGTACCATGTCAGCCTGAGATGTATAGCAAAACCCTCTCTTGATTGATGGGTAGATAGATGGACAGACAGACAGATGGTAAGTAGAGAGATGATAGGAATGACAGAGATAGAAAGATAGATGATAGATATAAGATAGATAGATAGATAGATAGATAGATAGATAGATAGATAGATAGATAGATGGATGGATGGATGGATAGATAGATAGATAGATAGATAGATAGATAGATAGATGAATAAATCAACAAACTTAGGAAATAATCCATTATTGCATCTGTTTTATTTAAGGAAAGTAAAGCTAATTCAACATTCAGAAATACAAATACAGCATAGACTATCAAATACAAGAAAAGAAACAATATTAGCATAGTTGTATAAAGATGATTTTATGCAACTGACAGACACAGACTTGTTGGTGCCACTAATGATACTACCTTCCACATAAACCCTGTGGTATGCACATGGACCCCACCTTATGCCTGTATAGACAATTAACTGCAGCACTACTGCCCTCATCTCCATTTAGCATAGCCCTGCCATGTTCATTTGAAGAGGCAGACCCAAGAAAGAGCTCCCAACTTTCCTTTGGGAAACAAAGACTGAGAATTAAGGAGCTTTCCCAAGCTTTCCTGGGGCTGGAACCTAGGTGTCATCCAGTTGATACCCCAAGGTTAAGGAGCTCTTTGCCCAGTCTCCCACAGGGCCCATAGCTCCAAGACCCACACTCATCTCCCTGGGGAAAGACTCAAGAAGGTGTAAAATGATTATCCTGCAAAACCACACCAGAGCATCATCTCCCAACAATTCACACTTATAAGATCTCATGAAGTTTTCTATAACCACGGACATTTAGCAAAGGAATTGTGGTCATGAATGGAATCCCACGAAGTGCGCACACAGGCTTTGTATAAGAGCATGAAACTCACCCAAATAGGTAGTGATGGGTGCTTCCTTGAAAGCGACCCACCTGTAAATAAATAAGTGATGCTCAACAAGTGGTTCCTGCCTTCTAATTAGCAAAATAGTAAAGAGCACCTGGGATTAGTGGAGGATCCTAAGTAGAGACTCTGAAAGAGAGAAAACTCCACAGGAACTTCTGCACTGACTCCGGGGGAACTTCTGGCACTGGCTCTGATCTTCTTCCTGGAAAGAGTCATGTATGGGCAGAGATGAATTTTCAAGCCTGCCTTAGCATTGCAGAGTTTATTATGCCTGCAGAAACCTATGCACGGTCTCCACGTTCATAAGGAAGGAATGCAGTTCACAAAACTAGTGAGTGAATTAAGAGAAAAAAAAAAACACTGCATGGCTCTTTAGGAAAATATACGGCTCTTCGTGGCATTAAAGTAATACACAGCATGTGAAAAGAAGTGAAGGGGGTGAGTCAAGTTATGTATAAAATAACTCTGCATAGACAGCCATGGATGTATCACGTACATCAGTGTTTCACAACCTTCCTTACACTGCGATCCTTTAACACAGTTCCTCATGTTGTGGTGACCCCTCACCCATAAAATTATTTTTGTTGCTACTTCATAACTGCAATTTTGCTACTGTTAAGAATCGTAATGTAATATTTGATATTTGATATTTCCAGTGGTCTTAGGTGATTCCTATTAAAGGGTCATTGACCCCAAAAGGGTCAAAACCCACAAGTTGAGAACCCCAATCCCTAGCAACTTCTTGTAGTCCCTGGTCCAGAGAACCTCCAGGGAGAGGAAGGCAGAGAATGTACGGGTTGTGAAATGATGTGAAATGATGCTCAGGTTGTCAGCTCACTGTAGCTAGGATTATGCATGGGACCTACACAGCAGAAAGCCAGTCACTTCCCATTGCATGCCTGTGGCCACTGGCTCTAAGTCTTTGCCCCTGTGGATGGCCACAGGACCCTGTGCCACATATGGACAACCCTGGCTGAACTCAGTAGGTTACTATAAACAATAAAAAGAAGAGGCTGTGAAGTCAACAGGATGATGAAGGGGACAGCATGGGGGAGGGATTACATGGAGGTGGTGGTGGGTAGATACACTCAAAATACATTCTACAAACATAAGAAATTTTCAAATAAAATATTTTCAAAATAAATTACACATATACTCCTCATAGATGCAGAAGTTCCATGAGGGAATATAAAATCACCAATGATATCATTGAGTAGAATTTTTCTTATTCTTTTCTACTGCTTTTCTTTTGCTCCTTAATACTTCTAGAGTTGTTTCCTATTTTCATACAGATCTATGCATGGCCTATGAGCTTCTAGAACCTTTTCCTAACCTCCAGGCAGCATGTGCTGAACAGCAGTGGGCACAGGTGGAAACAGAAGGTAAGGAACATCTCTTAGCATCATCTGGGATTCTCTTGGTCTCCCAGCTCCCACTCCCCGAGAGGCGAGGCTGGCTCAGGCCCCAACGGTGACGGTGGTGGGGAGGTGTGCGAAGCCGGGCGAGCTGTGCCAGCTCTCGCTAATCCTCTGCAGTATGGTTCGCTGCTAATTTGTCATGGCACATATTTGCCTTATGTCTAATTAGCATCAAATTGCAAACTGCTATTTGCTAACAATTTGTTACATCAATCTGCTTGAAAAATCTATAGTTTAGAATTGGATTGCAACTTATCCTGTCTATCAAAATGCTGGTTCACACATACACAAAATAACTTCCCCTTCCCGCCAAAACCATGGCAATGTTTGCGGTGGCACAAAAGGAGACGGGGGAAGGGGTGGTGGTGTTCTGTGTTTTGCCAAAGGGAGAAGAATAACCATGAGGTGTCTCATTTGGAATGTTCTGGCTTTGCTTTCCCACGGCCCGGGAAGACGGATGCCTGAAATGGGGCTTGCACTCAGAGAAGACTCTGGGCCAATTTTTCCTCAAAACCTTTTTGAGAAAGTCAAGACACACACACACACACACACACACACACACACACACAAAACCCACTGGGGAGCTCACCCTCAGGTGCCAGAAATACTACCCTAAGATCAAATTGTACAAACAGCAATAGGGGATCTCTCAGAGTCAGTGCTGAGGTATGCTACTTCACCAAACATCTGTCACATTCATGAAATCTCACACACTTGAGTTACCCTATTTAACACCAGATACATCCAAAGAATCAGGGGCGAGTAGTTTCCTCATTTACAGAGGTGAATCTGAGGCTGGGGAAGGGGGAGGGCATTGCTTCGGGTCATGTGCACAGCCAGTGACAGAGTGGGGATTAAAGTCTAGCCAGTCATGTTGCATTGAGACATTCTAAATGTTGACAATTGATGGCAGAAAGTATAACAATCATGAGAAATGTGTGGGTTAAAATAAAATGAATGAATCCACACTGGTGATAGTTTGGGTTGGAGGAGACTGGCTGGTTGGTTTCCCTGAGGACACATGGGAGTCCACAGATCATCTTCTCTCAGAAGCTACCCCCATTACCATTGGAAAGAAACTAAGACAGCCACATTGACGGGGTTGGGGCAGTTCCTGTGCCACTCAAGAGAACCCAAAGGCAATACCGGGGCCAGGAGATCCTCTCCTTCCTGTTTGTTATGCAGGAAGAAGAGCAGCTTCTGGCTGAGCGAGTTCTGCTGGGGCTGAACTGCAGAGCCTGAGTGTGGAAGAGTAGCATCCTCCTCAGCCCAGCATGTAGAAGGATAAAATGATCCAGTGGCTAAAACTCACAGATGCCTGAGGTACAATAGGCTGCCACAGGGTGTCCTTGGTTCACTTTAAACCCTTGATGACATTTTATTCCTGATTTCCTTGTTTGTCTGTTTGTTCATTTGTTTGTTTTTACAGTACTAGGGATTTGCAGTCAAGCATGCAAGTGCTCTATCACTGAGCTTCATTCTTAGCCTTAACACTTATAATGGAAATAATGACAGTTTCTATTCTTGAAGATGTTAGCCAGGTAATGATGCAAGCTATTCCAGAGGCTGATGCAGGAGGATCATGGGCTTCAGGTTGACCCTAAGTCATATAATGAAACTCTGTCAAAAATGAAACACTTCAAAAGTAGGCATTTGCAGCTTCTTAGAGTCCATGGAGTGGGGATAAAAGACTCTAGAAGAGGGTCCCTGGACACCTGGTTGCTCACGTCTACACTCATGTTTGCTCAACCCAGGCATGTCAGATACAATCCACCCTCTCCCTCTATACTAAATATTCTGGTTCCATTTATCTTAGTGTGATAAAATATTCTGACAAAAGCAACATAAAAAAGAGTTTATTTGGCTTATAGTCCCTAATTAAAGTCCATCATTTGAGGAAATCAAGGCAGAAAACCAAGCAGTTAGGTTATCACTTCACATCTGCACTCAAAAACAAAGAAAAAGTCAGCACATCTTTCCTTGCTTTCAGCTAGCTTTCTTCTCTCTAATACTCTTCAGGACTCACTGCCTAGAGAATGGGTACTGCCCACTGTGGGCTGAGTCTTCCTACATTAAGTAACTGTTAAAACAATCCCCCATAGGGCTGGTGAGATGGCTCAGTGGGTAAGAGCAGGGACTGCTCTTCCAAAGGTCCCAAGTTCAAATCCCAGCAACCACTCATAATGAGATCTGATGCCCTCTTCTGGTGAAGACAGCTACAGTGTACTTAATTATAATAATAAATCTTTAAAAAAAAAATCCCCCATAGACATGTCCATAAACTAAACTAGTCTAGATAATTCCTCACTAAAATTACCTTCCTAGGTGGTGTTAAGCTGAAAAATCAAAATCAACCATCAAAGATTTGGCTTTAGGATGCCTAAGGCCAGTAGTATGAGGGTGCCCAAGTTTCTTATATGAAATATACATTTCTCATAATCTATTCCCATCTTTCTACATAGTCAAATCATCCCTAAACTTCTTATAACATATAATAACATGAATCACTGCTATACTGCATGGCTTATGGAATAATGACAGGAAAAGGTGATAGACTTGTTAAGTATAGATGCAACTGGCATAGTGTTTGCAACTAAGTTTGATTGAATTAACAGATAATCCACCTGTGAATATAGAGGCCAACTGTGACTACCTGGTAATTCAAGCGATGTCTACAGAGCAAAGTCTGGAGAGACTCAGAACCCTGGGAATGGACAAATAGTTAAAGCATGCTGTAGGAACAGGTGCCTGAGCTCAGAAAGCATGTGGTATTTGTCACTCTGAGTCTGGTTTGTCACCACAATTTCATTGTGTCCATTTCCTAGCAAAGGGCATAGTTTACTCCATCTTTACAGACAACAAACAAACAAACAAACAAACAACAACAAAAACCAACATGCCATGCCTTCCCTTATCTATTCTGTTGAGGGATATCTAGACTGGTTCCACATCTTAGCTATTGTGAAAAGTGAAGCTGTAAGCTCACATGTG
>JADRCD010206543.1:0-14133 GCA_019843815.1 Montemys delectorum
TGTGTGTGTGTGTGTGTGTGTGTGTGTGTAAAACTATGTCATACATGCTGAGAATCTACACTTTACACAAACATAATGCACTTCTCATTAGTGATGGCAACACTTTGATCCTACAACATTTATAAAAGAGCTATTGTATCAAGATGAAAATATCCAGATATCCAGAAAAAAGTATCCTATTCCATGACAGAGACCATAAGGTGGAAGAAGAAAGATGACAAGGAGAAGGAGAAACTCCAGGAGTCCCACTATAAGCCACCTGGGTGGCTCAAGTCTCTATCAGAGTCCTCTGTTATGCATGTAGCAAGTCTTTCCATTAATGTATGTATGGTGTCAGTCATGAAAAAATTCATGTTCAAAAACCTTTTTTAAAAAACTGGATAAACTGATGCTTTTTTAATACAATTATTGAAGCATCTGAGCAAAAAGGAAGACAGAGATATACTGCTTGCTTGGCTCCATCTAGTCTGTAGAAGATGTTATAATGACAACCACATGATTTCTTAGATCTGCTTATGTTGCTGATGCTAGAAACTAGAAATACATTCTTAATATGACAGTACTTCACATATATTAGTTCTCACCAGCCTTTCAGACAATGATAACATGATGCCATATATGTATGTGTATATGTATGTATAGGGACACATGTATCATATATGTTTATGTGTATGTATAAACATTGCTAATGCAAGAACCAATGCTTATTTTACACTTACCAAATGTCAGATAGCTGTTCTAAGGGCTTCAATATATTATCTTACTTTTCATAATAACCCAAACATGACAGGACAACTGTTGTCCTCTGTTTTGCTGATGTATACACTGATTCTCTGATAGAATAAATAAATTGCACAAGATCACAGAGTATATAACTAGCTGACACATGTAGAAATAATCCCAAACCTCAAAGTCTAGGCTCTTAACTGCTGTCCTTACTGCTCATCAAGATTCAAATAATAATGACCAGACTCTAATCACCAACTGTCTCCCTCCTTTGTTATTTGATAAGAACAGAAAAGCAATTCTATTATAGGCTTGGATTGACCACTAAAAATTTAATGAGGTAGTGCTGACCATCAAGCCTCTAATTCTGCAGAAATGATGAATCTCATTCTAACAAGAAAACAGGAACAGTTGCCAGAAACAGGGAACACAGTGTTCCAAATGCCAGATTCTCTCCCAGGAATGCTTCCCAGGGGTTAGGGTCAGACCATCAGTATCTGTTAAGCAACATAAAGAAAAAAAAATGTTTGGCAAGGCCCATAGCACTGCCGTTCTACCATCTAGACATATATGGCTTCCTTCTTGTAACAATATAATTAAGTTAAAAGTGATGCACATTCTATTGTTTAAACGATGGCAGGGAAGTCTTCTTTTTATTGCTTTTTATAAATCTACAAAAATTCTGTCCTAATGATGCCATGAAATTAAGCACAAGAAAAGTTAGAAATTCAAATTTTTGATCATAAAAAAGCTTGAGCAGAGAACTAATTAAAAAAAAATCACATGCTTCATAGACAAAATAACTTTGTAGATTGGCTCTAAGTTACAAGTTAAAGCTTACAATCTCTGTGTAGTCTGTCTTCTTCAAACATTACCTGAAAACGTGGATAGTTGGATAAATTGATTTATCTCTAATGCTCCTGGATTGTCTGGAAAGTGCCTTATTTTATAATGTGGAAACATACCACCTCCAGGCTTAATGATTTTATGTCTTGGTAAATGAGCAACTACATTTTCCAGAGCAATCAACTATTGTATTTAAAGAGACATGAACAATATCTAATGAATGGTTCCCTGCCACTTCCTACAAATGACAGATCATGCTACCTTAGAAATAGAAGACTTCCCTACAATCTGTGACCCCTTAGAGGTAGTATTTAACTTCAGACACAGGTTTCAATATATATCTATCTCCCCCGCATCATCTCTATTTTTTAAAAATCTGTAGACAAAGTCATCTCAACTCCAGGATCCAGCCATGCCTTCAGTTACCTCTGAACTGAGCCTTTTACCCCCACATCATGATACATCCAACCTCTGCTGTGTGGTTTGTTTTAAGTTACTTGAGTTAGGTCTGGGTCACTTAGAACAGTCTACAAGTGTCAGTCAAACAGCGTTTTTTTTTTCCACATTCTACTTCAAGGTTTACTCCCGACTAGAAAATTCGAATTTGTCTTACTTGAAATTTCTAGTACCCAATCCAGAAAAACTATGCCAACTCTACAAGACAACCCTAGTGCACTGCTTTATGATGATTTTTCCTGTATAAATCTAGTCTTGGTACATATGATTACACTACCCTTTCCCTCCTTAGCACTTGTAACCAATATCTTCTCTAGTATTCTCTTTCCTACTCTCAACTTATTTGAATCCTGTGTCTGCTATTTTCCAAATCAAATAATAAATTCCTCCAGTTCAAGAACAAGATGGTACATGTGTCTTTTGGTTTGGCCACCCAGCCTAACTCGGTGCTTACTGCAGTGAGCATCTGCTTGCTTGTTTGGAGTTAGTTCTAAGGTAGTACTCTCCCCATCACTCCTGTTTTAGTTTTATTGATTCTTGGCCCCAAGTCAATCACTCTCCTATTACAATGTGATAGCCTGTGGTTCTGCATTTATTTGCTTTTTTAGAGGAAAGATCTTTGAGTCCCTTGACTTTCATTACTTTATAGAGTATAATTCTTCAGGAATGAAAGATTTAATTTCTTTTGTTCTTAAGTCCAGCTGCAGGGAAGCAGAAGGCTATTCCAGATGTGTAATGAGGCAAGAAGGTCCCATTATTTTTCTATATCTGCATCTTCAGAATGTAGTCTATGCCAGAACAATGTATAATAAATCATTCCTTATCACTACACCAAACAGACTTTGGAGCAAGGAGCAAAGGCAGATTATTCTCCTGATAAAGAAAGACATAATTCTGTTGGAAGTAAATTAGGTAACAGTCACTTATTGTCTATATTTTAAAATGCAGATAATATGCAATGGCAGAGCAAAGATTAAGATTTTTGAATAGTAGAGCTACCTAGGCGCCTACAGAGTTAACTGGTACTGCGCCTTGAGTTTCATGAAAACTATAGCTTCCAAAACATGACCAGTAAAGGAAAACAAGTAAATGAAAAAGATGGAATCTGTGTAGCAAACAGTGACTCAATGGTAGCCATAATTTCATGGGAAGATACAAGCTGAATCACAGAGAGAAGAATAGTTTGAATTTAAGATATATTTCATCCAGGCATAAAGTCCTCTTGAATGGAATAGTCGTGCTGAAGTTAATACAGTTTTGGACAGTTCCTTTCCATCATCGTGTGAACATACATACAAGAGCACACACATACATTTGGGAAGCATGCAAAGATCTACGTGAGAGAATCTATGATCCAGGAATTATGATCAATGGCTGGCTAACTAAAGTCCTCCTGTCAATCTAAATATTACACATTATTGTTTACAGTGCCTGATTTCACATTCCCTTTGCAGCATCTATAAGTAGCTAGTTCACATGAGGTAGCCACCCATCACCATTACTATGTAACTTAGAAACAGATGGTGTAGATCTGTCATGTCAACTCTAGGTATTTGCTTGAGCATTCTGGGGAGGAAACAGAAAAAGCAGAGAGCTCTTGCCATGTGAGTGGCTGAACTGGTATTGTAAGAGTCTCATTGGGAGAGTTTTGGTTTGGGTCATAAATAACCCAGTATCATCATGCTCCATTTAGACTCAGTAATGAAGACAAAAAAATATTTATAAATGGTAAGACACATTTTGTAAAATGTCTGTTATAGTCTTTTCTTTACATTGAAGAGATTGGCTAGATGCCCAAGCATTTTTTTTCTTTCCAATAAAATAGTGTTAACTATCAGCATTATCCAAACAGCATCATCTTCTTCCTCTGCCTCTCCTCACTGTTCTCCTGAACTAATGTATTTTTCCTTTCAGTTTGAGCAATGTTAGAAAAAAAGGGGGGAGGGACAACAAGAGAAGGGTGCTCAGCAGATCTACCAGTTATTGGGCCTGGATTTTACTTTTTGTTCTTTATGTCCATGTAGACTATCTGGTGGGTGCTCAGGCAAAAAGGAGTGAGCCTCTTTTTTGAGGAAAGTATAAATATCACTTTGTACAGAAGGATGCATGACATGCTATCAGTGTGTTAGCCTCCTGTTTGTACATTCTAGACTATTTATGGCCAGTGTCTCCTATTCAGAATACAGGATTTGGAATCAGACCACCACTTGGCTCAACGCCTATTCTTTTGTCTGCCTTCATTATACTTCAGGCAAACTATTGCAACCTCTTTGAGTTTCAGAGTTATCTTGGCAGTTATGTCAGGATTCTTAGAAGAATTCAAAATGATCTTAGGGGCTGAGGATGCGAGGACAAACACTGGATCTACTTGCTTTGCATATCTAAGACTCTGAGTTTGAGTCCCTGCACCACCAAAACAAAAGCAGATATGATGTAAGAACAGAAAATGAATTCAGACAAAAACTATAGACTTTACTGGCAATGTATTTCTTCAGCTCTTCCTGACTTGTATAATTCTGCTGAGTAATTAACAACACAGAAGACTTGCTTCTGTATGTGGAAACTGTGTATTGTAGTCCCTGTTTTTTTTTTTTTTTTCAGTTAACTTAAACTGTTCAAATAATAAAGCAAGGACTTTGATAAAATGGTCCAAATGGAGTGTCTTACATATTGTAGATACCTGGAGTTGGGCACAGGCTTCATAAGGTGCACTGTACTCTGGAGTACAGCCCTTCACTGTCTCATGATTTGTTTGCATAGGCAAGTTCCTCTCTCTTTTTGCCTTCTGCATCTTCCTAGCCCTTTCTCTACATGGAGTTTGATCTATCTTTTTGTAATACACTTGTTTCCAGTCTGTTCAAAGCTCACCCTTAGGTCACAAGGATATAGTCTTCCAGACTGATACTAGCTTAGCAACTTTATTTATTGGCTTTAAATTTTTACCATAACAAGTATGCAAGCCTTTCCATTAATTTCAGAGTTTCAAAAGTTTAAATTTTGAGATAAACAATGTTATCTCTTCCAGAATGCACCAAATAGTAAAAGGCAGAGCAACAAGGAAACTTTATTTTTACACACACACACACACACACACACACACACACACACACATATATATATATATATATATATATATATATATATATCCATTCTTCCCACTGTAGCCACTAGGCCTGGGGTTGTTGTTTTGCTGGAATGTATATTTAGCAATAGTTTTTTCAGTGTCTAAAAATAGTTTGACAGAAAGCCAGTGTTATCAGTTTGTGCTGGAGTCTCTCTGGTGTTGAAAGGTCATGTGTAAAAACAGGCTTTCCCTTCAAATAACAGCTTTGAATGGGCTGAGGTACTATATGCAGTCAGATCGGAGGGACATGGTCTCACGGTGGTCTTTCTACTTGACAAAACTGAATTCCTACAGGATTTTCTTGTTTCTTTCTCCCACTGCTGGACCCACTCATCTATTTAAAGGACGAAGCTACAAAGCCTATGACGGACTAATGGAAGGTCTAATTTCATTCTGTTTAAAGTCCGTTTTCAAAGAAGAAGTCTAGGACATCTTGGACTAATTTAGTCCTTGATGAGATTTTGAAGGTAGAATTTACCATACTATAAAGTCAAGTAACACAATTCCAAGCTAAAATTTAGATTAGCTGACTATGTAGAGCCACAATCAACCTAAAAATGTTATCAAAATCTGACAATCTCTAATATTTCTGCCCTAGCACAATTGGAAAGCAAAAGGCCTCTATAAGGGGGGATTGTGGGGACTGAGGTGAAGAGTGGTGTGTATGGCCCACCTTCTATCTCTCACCCAGGAAATGAGTCTTTTTGACTTAATAAAACTGGCATCCAAGCAGTAGTAGGTAAAATAAACTGACAGGGTTGGGTGGTGTGTATACATACATAAGCAAAACAAACAGAGCAATCTGTTCCACCTCGAGATAAGAACGCAAGGTAAATATGGAAAGATCCAACACCGTACTTAAGCAACTTAAAATTTAGATTTAAACGGCAGCAACGTTTCTTAAATTACTATTTTAAGAAATAGTCTCACAACCTTGATGGGATACAGCTAGAACCTCCCATGGCTCCCGGGTTCAACTGACCTCATGCAAGCTTAAATGCTTCATTTGTTCCCAGAGATTAAACCAAATTTGCTTGCTCTCGCTGAGCTGGCTGATCCTCACCACTGACCCTTAGCCCCTGGTGACTGCACCTCCCTTTTGTCCATTCTAGTAACAGGGTCTCCACCTGTCAAAAGCAGCTCAAAGCCGGAATAGCCTTGCCCCTGCCTCAGACACAAAAAGCTTTTTATGACTATAATTGAGAAGCTGTTTGCAGCTGCACTTTTATCAAGCCTGTAACAAGAGGGCTTGGAGAGCCTAGGCGAAGCCAGAAGGTGGCGGCGAAGTCACCTTGGGAGGAGAAAAGGGTCAAAGGGGATATGGTGGAAGTGCTGACCCAGGCACAGGGACCTACTAGGCGCGCCCCTGCCCTGGGATCCATGAATTAGGGGAAAAGGATTGGAGGGACGACTGGCAAGAGGAAAATGCTGCTGCAGGAGGACCCCTAGGTTATCCTAGGTGGCGATCAGCTGACCAGGCTGCGAGGGGGCGCCCTTGGCTGAGTCACGGGAAACCTCGTTTCCTGGGCTGGCTTTTTTTTTTTTTTCTGCGTGCCCCTGCGGCTGCCCGCTGCCCCCAGAGTCCAGCGCGGCTAGAGCTTCACATCCGCGCCCCGACCTGCCAAGAGCCTGCGCCCGCTTAGTGCACGCCCCGGAGGGCGGGCCAGAGCGCAGCGCAGCCGCCGCCACTCGGGAGCGCAGAGAGCCCCTCAAGCTACAAGGCCTCTGTGGGCGCTGCCCGCTGCAAGTCACTCCCCGCGCCACTTAGGTCACAGAGCGAGCGGGACTTTCCCGCCTGGCTCCCCCCGCAGGGAGGCCGGTGCGCGCAGCCGTGTGCCGCAGGCCCCTGTCACATCCCAGGAACATCTCTGGGCTCGCGAGCCAAGCTGGGCCGCGAGGAGACCGGCCCCTAGTTCCAGGGCGCGGTCTCCACCTTCCCCGGCTCCTCCTCGCCAGCTGCGCGGCGGGTTCCCATTGTTCGCCCCGCCCGCTTGCCCGGCAACAATCCGGCGCCGCTTCCCGGCCTCGCGGGCGCACCTACCTTCTGCTGCCGCCGAGCCATGTCGGTGGGCTGCTTGGCGTTGAAGGGGTAGGCGATGCAGCGCATCACGAACACGTACAGCTGCAGCCTCTTCTTCCTCTCCTCCTCCTCCTTCTGCAGCCGCTCCAACTCTTCCTTCTCCTTCTCGCTCACCACCGACGGGCTCGGGCTGGAGGGCCGGCCGCCGCCGGCTCGGCTGCTGGGCTGCAGCCCCCCGGCCCCGCCGCCGCTGCTCGCGCCGCTACCCCCACCGCCGCCGGCGCCCACCCCAGCCCCGGCGCCACTTCCCCCCATCCCGGCGCTGCCCGCCGAGCCCTCGCTGGTGCGGCTGGGAGACAGGCGCGCTCCGGACGCGGCCGAGCCCAGCACCTCCTTGCCGCTCTCCTCTTCCAGGATCTCATCCGACTCCTCTTCGCTGGACGAAGGATCCAGCATGGTAGCGCCTGGGAGAGGGGGGTCCCCGGAGCCCCCGCCTTGGGGTGCAAAAAGTGGGGGGCGCTGGAGGCAGCCGAGGGTCGGCTGTCCCGGTGGGCGCTTCTTCCTAGGTCAGGGAGAGCGAGCGCTGCTGCTCAGCTCCGGCCGCCGCGACTGCTTCCTCCGCCCGGCGAGCGCGAGCTGAGCGCAGACCCAGGAGCGCGAGGGGAGGAGGAGAAGGGAGAGGTGCGTGTGTGCACCCGAGGTGGGCAAGGGCGAGAATCAATTGCGA
The DNA here is from genome assembly GCA_019843815.1 of Montemys delectorum. Classification (NCBI taxonomy): domain Eukaryota; kingdom Metazoa; phylum Chordata; class Mammalia; order Rodentia; family Muridae; genus Montemys; species Montemys delectorum. The sequence continues at coordinate 7,900 of JADRCD010206543.1, forward strand.
GCCCTGAGCCCGCAGCCGGATGCCATCTGCAGCCGCTGAAGGAGGCGCCTCCAGAAAAGATGCCGAGTGTTGCAAGCTGTCGATGCAGCCAAGAGCCGGAGAGGCATCTTGCCGATTGGGGAGCGAGCGGCGCTTACGTGTTTATTGGCTTAACTCTCCAGTGTCCGCGGCGGAGAGGACGACTGCAAAGGCCTAGAGGGGGGGGAATTGCGGAGCGCCCCCAAAACCTCAGAGCTCCACTACTTTTGACCCTCATGCCCCCCCAGTCTTCCTTGCCCCCTCTCTTATTTAGACCACCTCTCCTTGCCTCGACCTCTCTTCCCCTCCCGGAGACAAAAAGTTTTTTTCCTCCGGGGGTGGGGAGGGAAAATAAAGAAGCCAACGTTAACTTCTGACCAGCGGAAAGCAGGGTTTCTGACTGAGTCCAGAGGTCACAGTAAGAGGAATTCAGTGAGATGTTACCTTCAAGAAAAGATCCATCTTCTAGTTCAGACTTCTCAGCTGGGGTGTGGCGACTGGGAGGGGGCAGTGGGAACGGGAAGCAGTGTATTTTTCTCATCCGTGCAAACCTCTATTCCAACAACCAATGCCACCACATGTGTCCACTGTAAAATATGAATGCACCAAATCAGAGTGAATTAACGTATGGATCATGAAACAGGTATTTAGTAGAAATCAAGCGCCCCCACCCACCCCACCCCAAGTCAGTGAAGCTTTGTTCAGTCTCTAGAAGTCCGTATATTTTCTGCTGAACCTTGCCAGGTTTCTGGTTGTTCAGCCCTTCCTCCATGAAGATCTGAGGGAAGGAATAGGAACCCCACACACCAAATCAGACACCCGCAAAACTCGGCAGCAGCAATATCTAATTTATTGTCTCTGTTACACTGTATTCACTCCGGGTTGTGGAATTGTAATTATTAATACAAAGAACAGGTAGATGATGTCTGCCTTCTGGAATCCATCAGCCAACAGAGACCAGAAGGCACGGGAGCTGGCCAGCGTGCTGAACCTAATCAGAGCCCTTAGATGCATCAGAAAACGAACTAAAGGCAGTCTGTGGACCAGTCAAAAACCTAGTCTTCAACTTGTATACTCGCACACTTTCTAATTCCCTTGTTAACTGAGGTTTATAAATGTGTAGCGTGACTTTAAATTTTAAATCACAACTGTTGTTCTGTGTTTTCCAATCTACTGTGAGTTTTACTATAAGCTTTCTGGTAAACCTGATTAAATATGTGAATGAACTCAAAATAAAATGTATCTGTACATCACTCCAGAAATTCCTCTTCATTTTTTGAATTGAGTAATATATGCACTGCTAGTATTTGGTTTTATCATACATCAAAGATACAACTTTTATGGCCTTTACATATTTTTTATCCATTTAACATTTTAAAATTGAACAGTGTGAAAACTTTGACAGTTTACCAGTTCTATTAAACTCTTCTGAGGAAATGAAACATGTTTACCAGTTTCTCTGGAGTAGAAAACTATGATAGGCTAGTCAGTAAGCAATTTTTTTTTTTTTTTTTTTGTTAATGAACTGCTCTAAGTGCTTCTGGACCTGGAACATTTAGAAGATTCTCTCAAGAGTATATTCTCCTTTGGGAGATACAGGATAAACATACAAAGAAGTGTGGCATCATTTATTTCAAACATAATGTCAACAAATCCAGGTTTGTAAATGGAAAAAGGTTCTCATGAATAAGGTAAATTGGGATACAGTGAACTATACTCTCAAACAAGAGAGTGAAACTTTAAGGAGGGAACATGGGGGGTGGACATTGTAGGTTGAAGTGGTGACTCAGAGAGATGCAATGACAGGACACAGAGGAAAAAAAGTACAGAGTTTTGTAGGGCTGCCCTTTGGGTGAATGAAGAGGACAAAGAAAGCTGAATTCTAATGCATTTGAGCATGCAGAGAGACTGCGTGTAGCGTATGAAGAGGTTGGTTAGGAAGGAGGAACTGATTTGTGGAAGGTGTGCTAAAGGCCAGACAGAGACCGTTGATTGATCAAATGTGTTCCCTGTAACAGTTTGGACATTTAATTATTACACAGTGAAGACAGAGTGATGTGAATCTGTTTACACTTTATGAAATGATGTAATAAGATTTTGCTTGGTTTTATTTTTTTATTTTTTATTTTTTGCAGATTTTGGGGGAATTGTTATTTCAAATAGTCCTTAATGTAGAAATGCAATACTCACCTTTTATTAAAGACAGGAATCTATAGTTTAGATAGTGTCTTAGTTAGGGTTTTATTGCTATGAAGAGATATCATGACCAAGACAACTTATGTGAAGGAAAACACTGAGTTGGGTCTGACTTACAAGTTCTGAGGTTCAGATCATTTTCACCATGGCAGGAAGCATGGCAGTGTCCAGTTGGATGGCATGGTAATAGAGGAGCTGAGAGTTCTGTATCTGGTTTCTAAGACAAACAGAAAAAGACTGGTTCATGGGCAACTAGGAGGAGGGTCTCAAAGCCCACTGCCATAGTGGCACGCTTCTTCCAACAAGGCCACATCCACTCCAATAAGGCTGCACCCTGGGTCAAGCATATTCAAAGCATCACCTGGCTCCCATAGGCTTGTGCAAACACATAGTGGGACATACCTAGCTATAGCATAATGCAATATACATTTGGTTCGGCTTCAAAAGTCCCATAGTCTATAGCAGACTCAACAATGTTAAAAATACAAAGTTCAAAGTCTTTTCTAAGATTCTTCCAGTCACTTAACTGTAATCCTCTATAAAATCAAAAGCAGAAAGCAGATCACATGCTTCCATTGTCATAGGATATATATTACCTTTCCAAAACTTCATAGTGAGGAAATACTGGACCAAACAAGACTGAAAACCAGTTGGGCAAACTCTAAACTTTTCATCTCCATATCTGATATCTCATATCTGATATCTTCATATCTCCAACTCCTTTCATCTTGGTTGACTGAAACAAACTTCTTTCTCTTGGACTGTTTCCACTCCTTTGTTAGCAATTTTCCTCAGCCGGTATTCCACAGCTCTGATATTGCTAGCATCTGGGGGTATCCAAGGAAACTTCAACTTTATACCTTCTTGAGATCCACACATCATCTTCTGGACCTTTCCAAAGAGCTTGTATCTCTGCTCCAGCTTTGAGCCCTGTAGCACTCCTGGCTCTAGTTGACTCCACTCCACTGCTGCTGCTGTTCTTGGTGATCACCTGTGGTACTATCATCTCCAATTCCCTGGAGTCTTACGCTATAACTAGGCTTCACCAATAGCCTCTCATAGGCTCTCTTCATGGTCCCAAGCCTCAACTTCTTTGCATGACCCTCAGTCCTGAAACATCAACTGCAACTGGGGCTGTAGCCTTCTATGGCTTCTCACAGTGCCAAGCCTCAGCTGTTCTTCATGACCCCTTCATGCCTTCAAAACCAGTACTACCTGGATCATTCTTACACATTGCCAAGTCCAGCAGCAGGGCAAGGTACAACCTTGTCTATCTCTGGAACACAGCTTGTTTATGTTCTCAGAAGACACTTCCCAGAAGATTTCACCTCAGTGATGCTTATTCCTTCTTCATCACTGCTAATTTCTTAGCTCCAATCAACCAGCATCAATTGTTCCAATAACCACTTCTAGTCTTGACTAGAGCCACATGACCAAAGCTGCCAAGTTCTGCTGCTTGCTGGGGCTAGAACATGCCCCTCCCCTTGTTTCTATTACACCAAGTTAGTTGTCAGCTTTCTGGTTTTGATGATTTCCTTCACGAAGCTTGGATGTCCTGGAACTTGCTCTGAAGACCTGACTCACCTTGAATACAGAAATATGCATGGCTCTGCCTTCTGAATACTGGGATTAAAGATGTGTACCACCATGCCTGGAACTGAGATTTTCTTCACTTGGAACTTGCTCTGTACCGGGCTGGTCTAGTATTGGGAGATCTGCTTGTTTCTGTCTCCTGGGATTAAAGGCATGTACCATCATGCCTGGGCATAAGCTTTTCATGATCACTATGCCTCTAGATCCAGATCAAAAATGTGTGTCATCCCATGTCAAGATCTGGAGCAAAAGTCTATGCTTTCCTGCCTCAGGTTTCGGATCACAGTATGCCCTCCAATTATGAATTATAGTTCATTCCATATTGAAAGTCCAAATGAAAACAATAACCAGGCAATAACACTTAACATGCTATAACTATTGCGTGTTTAACTACAAACACATAAACAAGCTTAGCTAGGTGGGGTCTAGCCCCAAGGTCAGCATTCCCTTAATTTCATTTAATGTCCTTGAATAAAGGATTTAGATCCACTATACTTCCTAGTGCCCCTTCAATACTTGAAACATACATCTTATATTTTTCCTTTCTAAGCTTGCTGTGCTTGATCAAAATGGTCTTCCTGAGAGTAAACCAGAAGGCAAAATCTATGCTGGATGTTTCTCAGACTTCTTTGTCAATGTAATTAATCTGAGTCTTTTTACCTTAGCCTCATATAGCCTCTTCAGATAAGAGCAAAAAGCAGCAACATTCTTTACCAAAACATCACAAAAACAGTCTATAGGTCACATACTAAAATTCTTCTCCTTTGAAGCCTCTAGAGTCTGCCACAGTTCAAATCACCCTCAGCCTCAATGACTTCCACATTCTGACTAGGATGACCCAAAAAGCTCCACTTAAAGCATTTTAGTGCCTTCCAAATCCAAAGTACCCAAATCCACATTCTTCTAAACAATAGCATGGTCAGGCCTATCATAGCATACCTCAGTCCCTGATACCAGTTCTGTCTTAGTTAGTGTTTTATTGCTATGAAGAGACACCAAGACCAAGACAACTTTTATGAAGGGCAACATTTAATTGGGGTTGTCTTACAGGTTCTGAGTTTCAGTCCATTATCATCATGACAGGAAGCATACAATGTCCAGGAAGGCATGGCATGCAAGGAGCTGAGAGTTCTACATCTGGCTCCAAAAGCAAACAGAAGAAGACTGGCTCATGAGCAGCTAGGAGGAGGGTCTCAAAGCCTACCCCTACAGTGACACACTTCTTCCAAGAAGACCACACCCATTCCAACAAGGCCATTCCTCCTAATAGTGCCACACCCTGGGCCAAGCACATTCAAACCACCCACAGATAGTATATAACAGTATTGATAAGACAAACCTGACAATATGTTCAAATAAATCCTCCAAAATATCAGAGGTTTATGATATGTCTTGCAAAGATGTGTCTTAGATCAGGTAGAGGTTAGTTCACTGATCTTGGAGGTATTATAACTTCAAGAGAGCTACAGACAAGATATGCCATCCAGAACTCCTTAGGAAGTTGACCTAGAGATCATAGCTTTACTAAATGAAAATTCTGATGAACAAGGAAGGGATTAAAAACTCAGAACTCAGCCGAAGGCTCTTACGTTTTGTCTACTTTTTAATATCTCTGTTTATATAATAATATGATTCTATTGCAAATACCAATGCACTCATGCAATTACATACTCAAACAAGTCATGTGAAGGAGCATATATTTTTTGAATCCTATACTCTTTGACTTTGTAGGAAACTTGGGTAACCTTAAAGTAATAGAATAACTTTTAGTAAGGAGTATAGAAAGAAAGATATATAAAGAAGATAGAATTTGTAACATTGAATTTAGTAATCTCATGTACAACATAAAGTCTGGAGGAAATGAAAATAAGAGAGACTAAATCAGGGGTTTCTAACATATGCCTTAAAGATATGTATTCTCCTCTTAAGTGTTAGTCATGATTGAGTAAGAGACCATTGAGAGATATTTTAGGTAAAGGCAATCTTTATGTGGTTAATAAAACATGTTTCAATTAAAAACTGGTTTTAATTTCCATTTTGACATCTTGAGGTTTGGTTATCATAAGGCAGCATTTGAACAACATAATCTTTTAAAAATATGCTAATTTTGTTTTTAGACATATACATTTCATCTAATCAGTATTTTCTTCAAATTTAAATTATATAACTTGCACAGAAATTCTATAAGTGAAGGTTAGTTCACTCAAATCTGGTGGTATGCTTGAGGTCATATTAAATGTTCAGGTTCTCAACTAAGGTAATTCTGTGTCTCTATTAGTATCCTGAGTAAATTAATAATCCAGACTCAGTAGAGATAACAGTACTTATTTTCTGTGAAATGATAAACGTAGGTGATATATATGATATAGTGTGTGTGTGATTATATATATATATATATATATATATATATATATATATATATATATA
>JADRCD010206544.1:0-34849 GCA_019843815.1 Montemys delectorum
TTTTTTTTTAGATTTTATTTATTTACTATATGTATACAATGTAGCTGTTTTTAGACCCTCGAGAAGAGAGTATCAGATTTCTCCTTACAGATGGTTGTTAACCACCGTGTAGGTGCTGGGATTTGAACTCAGGACCTTCAGAAGAACAGTCAGTGGTCTTAACCACTGAGCCATCTCTCCAGCCCCCGAGTTTGGACTCTTAAATTTAGATCTTGGGCCAGTTTGGATTAATCTTTGTATAAGGTACAAGGGGACCATGTACTTCATTGGTTTGTTTTTGTGTGTAGACAGTTTCTTGGTACCACTTGTTTAAAGTCTGTCCTCTCCTGCCTGTGAGCATTTATTTGGAACTCTCTGTCCGTCTGTATGTCTGTAGCTCTGCTTTGATTACCTTAGTTTTCTAGTAAATTTTGACATCATAAAATGCGTTCTCCAACTTTTTTCCAAATTAAGTTAAATTAGTTTTAGTAATTTAACAATATGCCATTTCAACATATAAACATAAATATTATTAATGAGATTGTTTACATTCTTTCCTAATAAATCTTGAAATTTGTCTGTATTTAATTTAACTGTCCTTTCAGTTCAGACCAGCTGCACTTGAGACCACATGTCGTTCATGAGCACCATATTGGGTAGCTCAGAGTTCACTGGGAATTGCATGGTATGGCACAAGTCTCTCTTTGAAAACACAAAGGCATCTGTGACACCTGATACCAGTACATTTGTCCCTTTATTGTTGGGGTGGCAAAAGAAAGCCATTTGTAGGTGCCATATAAAAAGAGGCAAAGGGGGAGGGTGACACAAAGGCCTGATGGGGAGGGTGACTTTGTGCTCAGGCTTGGAGTAGAATGGGGCTTTGAATAGCAGGCATGGGTGGACAGATCGCAGCTTAATGGGGGGTTCAGGGTTCCTGGAGAGCCCTATCTTCACAGGCAGTTCTTCCAGCATTACAGAGCCTTAAGGATGGAAGAGGAGGCCAGGCAGTGGTGGCGCACGCCTTTAATCCCAGCACTTGGGAGGCAGAGACAGGCGGATTTCTGAGTTCGAGGCCAGCCTGGTCTACAGTGTGAGTTCCAGGACAGCCAGGGCTATACAGAGAAACCCTGTCTCGGAAAAACAAGAAACAAAAAAACAAAAGAATGGAAGAGAATGCGGCTGGAGAGATGGCTTAGTAGTTAAGAGCACAGGCTGTTCTTCTAGAGGGTCAGGGTTCAGCACACAGATCCCCTGTCTATAATTCCACTTAAAGGGGGTCTGACACACAGATGTGCTTGCAGACAAAACACCAGTACACATAAAATAAAAATAAATAAATCATTAAAAAAAAAAAGTGGAGGGCTGGCAAGATGGCTCAGCGGGTCAGAGCACTGACTGCTCTTCCATAGGTCCTAAATTCGGATCCCAGCAACCACATGGTGGCTCACAATCACCCATAATGAGATCAGACTCCTCTTCTGGTGCATCTGAAGACAGCTACAGTGAATTACATCGGAGCAAGCAGGGCCGGAACACAATTCCCAGCAGCCACAAGATAGCTCACGGCCATCCGTACAGCTACAGTGTACTCATACACATAAAATAAATAAGTCTTTAAAAAAAAAAGTAGAATAGGAGCCAGGTGGTGGTGGCAAAAGCCTTTAATCCCAACACTCAGAGGGCAGATCTAGGCTAGCCTGTCTACAGAGGAAGTTCCAGGACAGCCAGGGCTACACAGAGAAACCCTGTCTTAAAAAAAGAGAATGGAAGAGGGCTGGTGAGAGGAAAGGTGGGCTAAGGCCTGACTGGTCACCCTGTTACCCATCTCCCATCATGGGCTGGTATTTCCCTGTCTCCTTTGTATCCAGTTCTAGGACAGCTGGGGCTATGTAAAGAGACTTTGTCTCAAAAAAAAAAAAAAAAAAAAAAAGTAAATAAAAAAATAAAATAACAGCAACAAAAAATAGTTTAGCACTTTTCTCTGCTTTACTTTTTACTTGGTCAAGTTAAAAAGGACACTGGGTCTTCCAAGGTTTATTTCTGCTTCATCCCATCTCACTAGCTTCCAGTTTCCCTTCCTCCCCATGTGGGGCCCCTTCCCACCCTGGGGTCTCCATCTGCTTTTCTTTCTATCTAGAAGATTCTTCCCTCAGATTACAAGTGTGAGTCCCTCTCCTTCTGCCCTGTTCTCCTCTCTGTTTACTGAAGACCTGCAGCATCCACAGAGGTCTTCCCTCCCACCCCATACAAGATCAACCGTCCCCCAAACAGCTTCTGTCCCCATACAGCCTGTCTCCATGCTTCCCTGTCTGCCAGCATTTGGAGCAGAGCTTTGAGAGCAGGCATTAGCCCATCTGTCTTCAGTCTTTGGTGTCTCTAAGTGTTATATCACTAGGTGAATGAATAGATAAACAAAGTCAGACAAGTAGTCTGTGTTCCTTAGTTGGTAAAGTGCTTGCTCAGCATTCATGAGGCCCTGGGTTCCAGCCCCAGCACTTGGAAGACAGAAACAGACCAGAAGCTCATGCGCATCCTGCGTTACTAGCAAGCTCCAGGGCAGCCCAAGATGAGTGAGACACTATCTCAAAAGCAAAACAGAACAAAATAGAGATGTGCAGGTCTTTATAAAAACATTGGTTGGAGGTTTTTGCATTTGCTTATTTATTTTTATTAGCGTTATATTCAGAAAACATCAAACATTTACAAAGTTAAGAGGATAGTTTGTTATGCATACATACTCCAATTAGATTCAAGAATGTTTATGCCTCGCTCAAGTTGCTTCCTGTTCTTGTGTATATGTGCATGTAGTGTGTGCATGTGCACAGGTGGGACCACGCAAAGGTCACATGGAGAAACCTGACACTCACTCTTTCCCTTAGACTTCGGTTCTGGAGGGCAGTGGATCTCGAGACACCTGGCAGTGGTGCCTTGGACCATGGCCTCTGACTTGGACTTCTCGCCTCCAGAGGTGCCTGAGCCCACCTTCCTGGAGAACCTGCTACGCTACGGGCTCTTCCTGGGAGCCATCTTCCAGCTCATCTGTGTCCTGGCCATCATTGTACCCATTCCTAAGTCTCACGAGGCGGTGAGTCCTTCCCTCAACTTTCTAGATGGCTGGCTAGATTCTTGTACCAGGAGAAATCACCACAGGCAAGATTGGCAGGGGCCGTGCTGGTCCCTTGTCAAGTTAGCTTGGTTCCTGGAAGCCTACCTGATGGATGGGGTCATGTGGCTTCATTTGTTCTGGTCTTTTTCCTTTTTATGTCTCTCTCTCTCTCTGCACACACACACACACACACACACACACACACACATACACACACACACACACACACACTGTAGCAGTCTTCAGACACACCAGAAGAAGGCATCAGATCCCATTATAGATGGTTATGAACCACCATGTGGTTGCTGGGAATTGAACTCAACTCTTAACCGTTGAGCCATCTCTCCAACCCAAGGCAATTTTTTTTTGGTTTTTCGAGATAGGGTTTCTCTGTATAGCCCTGGCTGTCCTGGAACTCACTCTATAGATCTATAGACCAGGCTGGCCTCTAACTCAGAAATCCGCCTGCGAGGCAAACTTTTATTATATAACCTAGGGCTGGCCCCAAACTCTATCTCCATGAATCTTGAATGCTAAGTTTCTATTAAGCTCTTTATTTTATCTTATTTTGAGACAGAGTCTAACTGGCTTTAGACTTAAGGTAGCCTCCTGGGACTGCCAGTCTTAGCCATCACAAATGGCTTCTGGAAAGACTTTCATTAGTTCCTGTTGCTAGTCAGACTGCTAAGAGATGTGGCCTCTGCCTTCAAGGAGTGTCTTGTCTTTGAGAGGGATGCAGATATAAAACAGTACTTAATGATGCGTTCTTAATGTCCCAGCACTTAGACCAAGGTAGGAGGCTTGTGAGTTCAAGGCCAGTCTGGACTAGATAGTGAGATCCTATCTCCCAAAATTGGGGCAGAAAGCAATAAATGTAGTTCCATGAGAAGTACAATGTAAAATATGAGTGAATAACTAGGTGGAGGGACCCAATCATCCCCTGGGGAAGGGCTGGGCTGTCCTTGCTGCTGAGACAAGAGAATGAGCAGATGTCTACCAGGTGCAGTGGGGGAGGCAAGAGAATAGCATTCCCAGGCAGGGGAAGTGCCTGCAAGGAGCTGGAGCTAGTCCAGGGACCTAGAGATGACAGCAGCTGGAACACAGAGGGAACTGGGTGAGAGGTGCAGTGGAGGTATAGGCAGAGGGTTTGAAGACACAGTGGCATGATCACATTGCTTTGGTTTGACACTTCCTCTGTTAATGTCTTTATTTTGTAACACCCTTCTTCCACCTACTCTTGTTGTACACTGCTCCCACTCTCTTCTGACGTTGACTTGTTGGAGAAACCAAGTCTTTATCATCTGTGACCTACACATCCCAGGATCTGGATGATTGCTTCTCTGTGTGGCCACTGTTCCCACAGGGAGTTCCATAGGGCACCGAAGGCCATGCAGTCAGTGGCACACCCATTGTGACTGGTGCCATGGACTTTCTGCTTCACAGCTGAGGTTAGTGTAGGCGGGGTCATGGTGTCTGGCTCCTGTGCACTGAGAGATCATCATAAGTTCAGGTGGTCTCAGTGACCCTGCCATCTCTGTCCTAAATGGCTATAGCATCCACTGCTGCTCACCGCTGAGCCTCAACATTCCCTCTGCAGTGCTAGCTTCAGTCGCTCACCGAGGACCTTTGTGTTACTAGCTGACGTTCAGTGAGCTGCCTCATATGGGTGCTGGGAACTAAACCCAGGTCCTCTGCAATAGCAACAAGTACTCTTAGCTGCTATACCACTCTCTGGTCCTGTTTTAATTCTAAATTACACCTATTTGTTTGTTCATTGGGAGTGTGTGTGTGTGTGTGTGTGTGTGTGTGTGTGTGCGCGCGCGCGCGCGCACGCGTGTGTGTTTGTAAGCTTGTGTGGAAGTCAGAGGAGAGCTTTTGGGAGTTGGTTCTCTCCTTCCACCATGTGGGTTCCAGGGATAGAACTCAGTCTGCCAGTCTTGGCAGTAGGCACCTTTGCTGAGTGAGCTGTTCTACTGACCTGGGTTTTCTTTGTTTTGATAATTGAGATAGGTTCTCCTTTGAAGCCCATACTTTTCTTGAACCCACTCTTCTCCCACTTCAGCCCCCCAAGTGCTGTGATAACAAGTGTGTGCCAACACACCCAGCCACAATATGTTTTGGTTTGGTTTTGGTTTTTTCCGAGACAGGGTTTCTCTGTGTAGCCTTGGTTGTCCTGGAACTCACTCTGTAGACGAGGCTGGCCTTGAACTTAGAAATCTGCTTGCCTCTGCCTCCCAAGTGCTGGGATTAAAGGTGTGTGCCACCACTGCCCGGCCAGAAACACAATACATTTTTTAAAAAAGATTTATTTATTCATTTTTTATATGTGAGTACACTGTAGCTATCTTCAGATATACCAGAAGAGGGCATCAGATCCCATTCCAGATGGTTGTGAGCCACCATGTGGTTGCTGGGAGTTGAACTCAGGACCTTGGGAAGAGCAGTTAGTGCTCTTAACCACTAAGTCATCTCACCAGCCCCACAATACATTTTTTAAAAAAGAAGTTGTACCAGGTATAATAACTCACACCTATAATTGCAACATGCAGGAAGCTAAAGCAGGAGGATTGTTGTATCTAGTAAATCGTAGGCCAATTTGGCCTACACAGTAAGACTCTATCTCAATGGAAAGAATTAGAATTCATACTGGGTATTTAAATTCAAACTGAAGACTTGGTGTTTTTATTTTGAGTTTATAATTGAATCTTAAAACATTTTTCACATTTGTTTGTTTGTTTGTTTTAGTTAGTTGGTGTGTGAGTGAGTGTGTGTGCCACTGTATATGAAGGTCAGAGGACAACTGTCAGGAGTTGGACCATGAGGGTCCTTTGCACTGAACTCAGGCTGTTAAGTTTGACTGCAAGTACCTTTGCCCACTGAGCTATCTTGCCAGTTCTAACGTTATATCTTTGGCTTGTATTGGCAGTCTTATTTTATAGAAAGATTAACAAAATGAGTAATTTGTTCTGTCCTGCTATGTTGGAGGTCACCAAGACCTCCTCACAACTGTGAAAAACTACAGAGAAGGCACAGGATAAGGCTGGAGAGAAGCTGAGCCAAGTCCGAAAGTGCCCTGACTGGAGCCACACAGACGTGTGCAGCTCCAACAGCTCAGAGTCAATAGATCACGAAGCACTGTCTAGCAAGGAACTCTTTAGAGAGTCCATGTCCAGGGTGTGTATGTATTTGGGTTGTTTAAGACAGTATAGCAGAGGTTGGCCTTAAATTCCTGATCTTCCTGACTCTTTATCTGTAATGATAGAATTTTAGACATGTACCACCACACCTAGTTTTTGGGGTGTTTGGGACTAAACCCAGGGCCTCATGTGTGCTAGGCAAGCACTCTACCAAATGAGTAACATCCCTGGCTATAAGTATGGCCGTAAGCTAATGGTTTTCTTTTTTTTTTTTTTTTTTTTTGGTTTTTTCGAGACAGGGTTTCTCCGTGTAGCCCTGGCTGTCCTGAAACTCACTCTGTAGACCAGGCTGTCCTCGAACTCAGAAATCTGCCTGTCTCTGCCTCCCAAGTGCTGGGATTAAAAGCATGCACCACCACCACCCAGCGGTTTTCTTTTTCTGTGATAGTATCAGGCTTTAGATCTAGAGCATCACTTACTGAGAGGCAAGTGTTCTATACATGAGCTATAGCCCTAGCCCACAAAGCTTTTTATTAGGGACTGGTCATAGAAGCACTTCCTACCTAATATATACTCCAATTTCAGACTACAGAAAGCAAGTGTCCAGCATAAGCCACATTGCTTAATGGGTTAGGCACAGTGCACTCTTACCAGCTGTGGGAGATCCCAGTGCCCAGTGCCGGCATGTCAGCAGGGACCGTCCATGAGGGCAGGTTACACACCTACAGTGTTTGAGTATCTCTGACCCAAGACTCGGGCGGGGAGATGAGGGTTTGTTTTGACCTCAGGTTTCGTTCCTGAGGGCAGATTGTCGTGAGAACGGTGCTCAGTCTCTTCTCTGTGGGTCACTCCACTCTGGAAGACATTAGGTGCATTTGCTACAACTTGTTTTTAATTTCTAGGAATTTTTCTTTCTAATTTGTTTTTGAAATCTTATAAAATGTTTATATATAATACTTCCCAACTTTATAATCAGGTACATTCATAGAAGTTTCTTTAATCTCATTATGCCTCCACCACTCCCTGCTTCCTCCCATAGGGAGCCATTTTTATTACTGTGATTCATCTTTATCACTTTGATTCCTTGTTTTTTAACCCAAATAAATGTTCATGTGTTGTATGTATATGAATATACATGTGTTTGTATATTCCTTCCTCTGAGGTACTGAGCTGGCACATAGTCATAAACGTACCTTTTTCTTTTTCTTTTCTCCTAATGTCTCACTATAGCCTTGGCTGACTGGAACTCACTTTGCATGTAGACCAAACTGGCTTCATACTCATAAGAGACCTGCCTATGTCTCTCTGTTGAATGCTGGGATTAAAGGCATATGTCACCACGGCTGGCTGTTTCTTACTGCACACCCAGCACATCCTGGAGACTGCACATCCTGGGGCTTGTTGTGTGCCAAAGCTCCTGTTCATGCAGTGGAGAGGGTGAAGGGTTCTGGTGCAGTGGGGAACCAAGTCAAAGGAGCAGATGTGGTATGGGGCAGGGGAAGAGGTGTACCAGGTTTCAGGTTTTTAAAAAGTGCTTTTAAGGGGCTGGAGAGATGGCTCAGGGAGCACTGACTGCTCTTCCAGAGGACCCAGGTTCAATTCCTAACACCCACATGGCAGCTCACACCTGTATAGATACCTGTAACTCCAGCTCCAGGGCTTCTGCAATAGTCACACAGACAGATAGACATGAACACCAATAAACATAATAAAAATAAATTACAAATTTAAAAATGCCTTTAAGGCATCTGGGTGGTCTGACAAGCCAACAGGTGGGTCTTCATGTCTGTGGAAACAGAAGGCTGTAGGCAAGCAGTTGACGGTGTTAGGACGTGGGTCAGATGGCATCGAAGCCATGGGAGAGGGTGTAGAAGCATGGAGTCTCCCAGGAGGGTGGAAGTGAGAGCTGGCCTGGGGCACACACCTGTGATCCCAGCACTTTGAGTTTGGAACTAGCCTTGGCTATACAGTAAATTCAGGGCCGATTTTGGCAGCGTAGACACTGTCTGCAGTAGGGATATGGAAATGGCTCAATGGTAAAGTGCTTGCTGCGCAACATGAGGACCTAAATTTGGGTCCTTAGCATCTACAGATATGGCTAAGTGCATGTGACCCAGCCCTGGGTGGGTGAGATACCAACCGAACTGAAAAGTAGCAAGTTCCTGGTTTGGTGTTTTTGTTTTTTTGGGTTTTTTTTGGTTTTGGTTTTTCGAGACAGGGTTTCTCTTTGTAGCCGTGGCTGTCCTGGAGCTCACTCTATAGACCAGGCTGGCCTCGAACTCAGAAATCCACCTGCCTCTGCCTCCCAAGTGCTAGGATTAAAGGCATGCGCAACCACTGCCCGGCTTCATTTCTTCTGGTGTTACTTCTAGTCTTTGTACATGCACATGGATGCATGTACCACATACAGCATGTGCACATTCTCATGCACACATAAACAGGACAAAGGGCAGAGGTTGGAAGGAGTCCAGCATGGACAGGCTGTGTGTGGCCTGTGCTGGTTTCGTCTGCGTATTCTGGTATTTTGTGGATGTCATCACGGGACTTCTTCCACCTGTTGTCACAGCACACTTTAAGAACACAGTCCCTGGCCCCTGTCCTCAGCCAGGGTATGCTATGGGTATTATAAATGACAAACGTATTGTGATATTGTAGTCAGTTATCCCTGCTGAAGCTGTTCTGGGTGATAACTTGTTTTATTTGGAGAACTAGGAGAGGAAGCAGAGTTCCGCCCATTGTTCTTAACCCTTTGAAGTGTGTGTGTGTGTGTGGGGGGGGGGTGCTGGAGCCGTCCCACAGGCTTTCAGGGAAGAGACAAAGCAGGCTAAGTTCCTTTGAGCAAGGAGTTGACAAAGGGCTCAGAAATAAACTCCCCAAAAGAACTGAAAGGTCCTCTCTGACCCCCATGCGTTCACTGTGGCACCCCCCCCCCCCCCATGAAATGTCTAAAACAGTTTAATACATGTCTCCTAAAAACAGGCAAAACAATTTGAGTCCAGTCCTTAAATCATCCAACAAGCAAGAAGCCTTAACCCATCTCATCTTTAAATCTAAATGTGCAGCCAGGCAGTGGGGCGCATGCCTGTGATCCCAGCACTTGGGAGGCAGAGGCAGGCAGATTTCTGAGTTCGAGACCAGCCTGGTCTACAGAGTGAGTTTCAGGACAGCCAGGGCTACACAGAGAAACCCTATCTCGAAAAAAAAAATTTTTTTTCTTTTTCACTCAACAGCCATTAGGGCTGGAGAGATGGCTCAGCAGTTAAGAACACCGACTGCTCTTCCGAAGGTCCTGAGTTCAAATTCCAGCAACCACATGGTGGCTTAAAACCATCTGTAATGAGATCTAATGCCCTCTCCTGGTGTGTCTGAAGACAGCTACAGTGTACCTACGTATAATAATAAATAAATCTTAAAAAAAAAAAGTCAATCTTAAATGACAAGAAACTGGGGCTGGAGAGATGGCTCAGCTGTTAAGGGCACTGGCTGTTCTTGCAGAGGACCTGGGTTTGGTTCCCAACACCCACATGGTGGCTTACAACCAACTCCAGTTCCAGCAGATCCAGCAACCTCTTTTGGCCTGACCTCCCATCTCTGTGGGTACTAGGCATGCACAAATCACTCCTACACATAAAATAAAATAAAACCATCTTTTAAAAATTAAAAAAAAAAACCTTTTTAGTGGGTCAGTAGTGGTAGGGATGACGACGATGATGATGATGATGATGATGATAATACTACTAAAATAAAGTGCTGTGAACACACTTACTGCCTTAGACTAGCATATGGCCCCTGGAGCTAGGGATTCTGTTACCAACTTTCTTCCCTATGTTGCCATGAGACAGCCTCCTCTCTCCCACAACTCTCATGGAAAGGAGAGGAGCTGTGTGTGAGAACTAGAGAGCACAGTGGTGAGTGTCTGGGCTGGGCAGATGGGCACCTGTCGAATACCCAGCCTTTGGGGGTGTAGGAAGGGGCTTTAACTGGGGGACAAGAGAGGTCTTAGGGAGGAAGGGAGCCTGGGAAAATACTGGCAGCTTGTAGAGGCTCCCTATGGCCTGAGGGCAGGGGGAGGTGCTTGGGAGCTAGGGGTGCTACAGAGGTGGGGGAGGGGAGAGTGGGGTGGAGGGCTCAGAGAACAGTGCTGCTCTTTGCTGGTTGCTTAGGGCAAAACTACCGCCTTGCTTCGGCATATAGACACAAGGTTTATTAGCAGCTTTTTGGGTCAGAAGATAATATTTTTGGCTCCAGATGATGGGAAAGCCTTTAAAAAGCAAAAGAATGTCTTTGCTGTTTTCCAATAAGCTGATTTCTTACAACTGTTTATGCCTTCAGCGCTTCAATACTTAAGAGATTATTTGAAAGCTCTTTGGGGGCTAATCAGGGGAGAAAAAAAGAACACATATAAATGCTTCCCACACCACCCCCTTCCTTTTCAGAGGAGAAAAAAGAACCCATAGGCCAATGCAAGCCAAGCCTCTGGAATCCTAAGCCAGATGGAAGGTTTTCCCATTGACACCTCATTAAGCTAAGACCTGAGAAAACATTTATTTGCTCCTGACTAAGGCCAAGGCCCATAACCCAAGTATTTTCCTGAAGGCTGAATTCTAAAATATGAGGTAACAGGTCCTTAGACTCAGACAAGACAGCAAATGCATGCCTCTCCAGCCAAGTTTGGTTATATGGAGCATGATAAAAGAGGATCCTAGGAACACCAGTGGCCAGCATGTAAAGGCCCCAGCCTTTTCCAGTTCCAGAACCTGCATGGTGGAAGAAGAGAACTGACTCCATAAAGTTGTCCCCTGACCTTCACAGTGTCACATTGTGTGTGTACACACACACAATAAATAAAGGTAATCAGATTTAGGCTGTACATAGCTGCACACGGCTTTAATCCCAGCACTTGGAGTGCAGAGGCATGTTATCTCTGTGAGTTCAAGGCCAGCCTGGTGTATGTAGCCAGCTACAGGTATGTGGTGAGACCCTGTCTCAAAAGGAAAATAAATTAAAAAGGATTCTGAGATAGGCTCTAGAGGAAAGAAATTGATTGCCGATGCTTGCCCATGAGCCAGGTGCTCGAAGTATGCTCGCTCTGTGGTTCTGTACCTGGCTGGGCCATCTGGGAAGTTTTTGTAGCCCTGGACTGACTGCGGGAGACTCTGAGTCTCCTCTTCAGAGTCTTAGATCAATATTTGCAACATGCCCAAGTAAGCTAATATGTATCACTTGTCTAGCCCTTAGATTTCCCGAAGCATAAACCAATTTTAGGAGGATAGGTTAAGTTTGAAATGATAGCTTGATATCACAAATTGAGAAGGGAGCTGAGTGGTGGTAGTGTATGCTTTTAATCTCAGCACTCAGGAGGAAAGGCAGCCAGATCTCTGAGTTCAAGGCCAGCTTGGTCTACAGAGCTAGTTCCATATAGCCAGAGTTACTTGGTGTTAGCATCAGGACATCCAAAGCCTGTGGCGATGCATGGGCGGGTCCACAGACCTGTTGCCAGGGCAACAGCCACCATATTCCCAGAATCCATTGGGCTCATCTCCCACCTTTACCTGTGGTCATTAAGTCACAACCCATATATATATACACGGGGAACATTCCTCCATCTCTCTCTTTCTCCCCCTCCTCTCTTTCCGCGCCACTGCCCCCTTTCTCCCTCTCAATTAAACCTCTTACACGTGGAACTGTTTGGGCCTGGTGTGGTATGTTCTGACGCGACCCGCCGTTCTAACACATCACCTAGAAAAACCCTCTCTGGAAAAAAAAAAAAAATCACAACAGCAACAAAAATCAACCAACCAAGTTGGGAAAGGAAAAGCTGGGAGAAGTCAGAATAAAGACCTTGGAGCAATGGAGAATGAGCGTGCGTGTGTTGGGAAGTTACTCTTTTGAAACTGGCACTACTCCTGTAGCCCCGATTGGCCCTATCCCATCTGGCCCTGAACTTGCTGTGAATCTAAGGATGGCTTTGAACTCTGATCCTTCTGCCTTGGCCTCCCTCTGCAGCTAGGATTATCAGTGTGTTCCACCACACCCAGCTTCAGTTAGCATGCTTACTTGAAACCTAAGGAGTTGCTGGGCTCTGCAAAGAAATTAAGGTTCCTGCAAGGCCTGACATTACCCTTGCTTACCTACTGAAGTTTATGTGCAATGTAGATTGACTAATATATGGTCACTGCTGGAGCAGGAACCTGGAACTCCAAAGGTGCCCTCTGTCTCCCCTCTGCCACTCTGTCTCTTGTCTTTCATGGCTCTCACCAGGGCCTGTTTCCTCCACTCCCTGACCCTGTGGTGAGATGACAGCTCCCAGGATTTACCTCTTTCAGCTCTAGCATCCCAAGGAGGCACTTCCTGCTTGGTCTAGTTCAGAGGCCTCTGGAAGGAACTGTATGACTGGCCTGCTGGGGACAGCAGTGGTTAGTGGGTTGGAGCTGCAGAGTGATGGCTGGGATCAAGGAGCAGAGACCTCTTCCTCCAAAAGCTGGAGTCCTGGGGAGCTTATGTGAAATCCCAGAAACTAGAGGCAATCAGGTTCTGCTTGCCATCTCGGCCAGGCCCAAGCAGCCCTCTTCAGAGGGTGCTAGCAGAGCTGACTTAGGCTTCGGGGGTCTGTGATGACATCTGTAAGCTCACGGGGGGGGGGGGGTTCTGGGGAGGTCTGTGTAGGTTTTTCTAGGTGGGATGCAGCACCTTAAAGGGCAGTGAGCCAGACATGCTGGGGCAGAGGCACTTAGATGCTGGGAGTTTGCCTGCTGGGGCACGCCTTTCCTATACCTCAAGGCAGAGCACTTAGACCTGGGAGTTTGAGGCCAGCCTGGTCTACATAGCAACAAGTTCTAGGACTACATAATGAGACCCTGTCTTAAAGAAGAAAAGAAAAGAGAGGGAGAAAGTTTGCCCCTCAGATGTCTTTTGGATCAGCTTCTGCATAGAATGTAGAATCAGTCAGTCCTGAGTCACTGGGCCCTGGCTCTGTTCAGTGACTTGTGTAGCAGGCAATAAGAGTACATCTGGCAGCTCACCACAAGTTTAAATGTTGGCTGAGCTAATCTTGAATATTCCTGTCTCATCTCAACAACCAGCTAGCTGCCAACACCCAGAAGGTGGGTGACTTTTCGTGCTTCTATCTCTGTCCCGGTCTGTTGTGGTAATGAGAACTCAGTGGCCTGGTTCCTGTAGCTACACAGGACATGGTATTGGCTCAATAGCTTGGGGAACTGGGGATCTCCAGGCATAGTGGACTCGGAAGCTTAGAGTCTTTGGAGCTGTCTGTCTCTCCAGTTCCTGCCTTTCCCAGGCAAGACTGGAAAAGACTGACTTCCTTCTCATGCCCTGTGCTGAGGAGGGAAGATAGCTGCTGTCAGCATCCCTGTCACCAGGGTTTATAGCACAGAGCCATTTCCTTGCTGGGTCGCTTTACAAATCTCACAGAGGCTCTACCTGACCACGTGCTTTCCTGGGAACTCATCTGAGTATAGTGAGTGTGGTAGCATTTAATGTGCTGCTCACAGAGAACTCGAAGCCTCTAGTGTTTGAAGATCTAAAAACCCTTCCCTGAGCTCTGGGTCAAGAGTGCCAGAGCCCTGTGAAAAGTTCTGTGTGGGGGCCTTGAGTTTCCATGCCCATCAGGGCTACCATACCTATATAGTAGTTAACTTGAACAAACATGTTCCCAGTCCTGGCATCCAGGGACTGCCTCAGAGAACCACCTCTGGTTCTGCGGGCATGGAGTTACAGCTTGGCAGGAGCTTGTAGCTGGCTTGGGAGGCAGGTGTGCTTTACTTAATGACATGTTCCTGAGGTGCTGTGTGGTGAGCAGAGCAAAGGCATCATGCTCCCACAGCCGCCAGGATGTGAGTGTGTGCCAGCTCATCGGGAGGCTAGACACACAGAAGCCACAGACTAATCAGTGAAGTGTGTCTGGAATGAGCTTCTGAGGCTGTCCCGTGGCATGTGTG
This sequence comes from Montemys delectorum, assembly GCA_019843815.1. Classification (NCBI taxonomy): domain Eukaryota; kingdom Metazoa; phylum Chordata; class Mammalia; order Rodentia; family Muridae; genus Montemys; species Montemys delectorum. Next base: position 14,181 of record JADRCD010206544.1, read on the forward strand.
CGTGCATGTGTTTGGGTGTGTATGTACACGCGTGTGTGCTTGTGTGCACTCATATGGATCTGCATATGGAGGTTGATGTCAGTTGTCTTTCTCAATTGTTCATCACGTTTGTTTTTCTTAATTAGTTTTTATCTTTTTTTTATGTATAAGAATGTTTTATCTGTGTGTATGTCTATGTACCATGTGTGTGCAGTGTTCATACAGGCCAGAAGAAAGCATTGGATCTCCTAGAATGCATTATAGACAGTCAGTGCTGGAAGTCCAGCCCAGGTCCTCTGCCAAGATCAGCTCTTAGCCAACGGAGCCTTCTCCCAGCTCCGTTCTTTTTATGTGCTCGAGATGAGTCCTCTCACTGAACCTGGAACTCAGCCGTTCAGCTACCCCAGCTAGCCAGCAGGCCCCAGACATCTTGTCTTTGCCTCCCTAAGGCCCGGTAGCAGGTATTTGCTGCCACGCCCACTCCTTACTTGGGTACTAGGGATCCGAACTCAGGTCCTTATTGCTACTACAGAAAAGGCTTTACTAACTGAGCCGTCTCCCCAGCCACCCCCCACCCCCACCACACACACACACACACACACACACACACACGAGACTGTTTTTGCTAACATGGTCCCACTTACCTGCCAAGTGTCTTGGATGCTGTGTCTTTGTTGGCATAGTTGAGCCCTGTGGACAGCCTCCCCCACCCCTCATTTCATCTGGTGGCTTGTCCTCAGGCCACTGCCCTGCTCCATCTCTACAAGGCCATGTTAGCCCCTGGCCTGCCTGGGTCCTCCGGCAGGAGTGACACAGTGGGAAGAGGCAGAGCTCCAGCATGAGACTGACTGGTCTGAGTTCTGTGCAGTCCTAATCTCTCTGAGCTATAAGAGGAGAGCTCCCGACCGGGTCTGATGGGCCGGTTCCTAGGGCGCCTGGGCAGCGTGCTGCTGTTTCTCCCCTGGACTGTTTTCAAGGGAGGAATGACAGTGTAGAGTTGGAACGTTGTTCTGTCCTGCTTTGCAGGCGCACAGCCATGTAGAGTTGCACATTGGAGACAGCAAGCTTAATCCTTCTATCCAACACTGAGCAGATTCTGTTCCCCGGGCCTGGCCAATAGCAGCAATTTTCTGACCTGGTGATCTGCTCTCTTAGCACCTCGGTATGGATAGGGTTGTAGGGTTGTGTCCAAAAAAGACAGCTCCATGGACCCAGGGAACACCTGGGACGGACACTTCTTCTTATTCCTCAGTTGCTTCAGATGAGGGGTGGAGCCCCCAGACTGAAAAGTGAGGCTGTTGGGGGTGTAATCTGCACTTCCCTGGCTTGTCCTAGCCACACACACCTGAAGGGAAGTTAAGTCACTCACTTGTTCAGTCACTCCTGTCAGCTGAGATCCCAGGACCCAGGTCACACTGTGACAGTCACCTCTGCTCCCCTGTAGTTTGCCTAGAAGGTCTCAGTGTCAGAGCTTTGGCTTCCCTGCCAGTAATGAGGTTCCAGTGGCTTCCTGAGCAAATGACTGGAGTGTACTGACCTTTCTGCAGCCCCTGTGGTGAGCACAGAGCTTCTTATACTGGGCAGACATGAACAGATAGTGAGTGCTAAGCCCCTGTGCAACAAATGGGTACCAGCAAGTAGTGACAGTGGCTGAGTGAGAGGGACCTGCCTGGGGACAAGGCCAAAACTGGAATGGACTGTCTCCCAGAAACCACACTGGGTCTTTTAAAATCCATCTCATACAAAACAGTAATGTTTTAAAATCTAAAACAGTCCCAGTCATGACTGTTGTCATCCTTTTAGGAAAAGAGACTAGCAGGCCTGTGGAGGAGGAAGAGGAGGAGGAGGAGGAGGGGGGGAGGGGGAGGAGGAGGAGGAGGAGGAGGAGGAGAAGAGATTTAAGAGGATGCGGAATGCCTTGTGGATGTGCTGCTGTGGGTCCACATGGGCAGTGGATTGTGTTCGCGGCTGGGATGGGCAAATCTAGAAGCTCTTGGAACGTAGAATAAAGACGCCTTGGGGTCAGATTGGTGTGGGGGCAAGAGGGACCAGGGAGAACTTAGAAATGAACTTGAGCAGCTGCATGGGTGGCAGTGCCAAAAGCTGGTTGGGGGCGGGTGGGGTGAGGGGGAAACAGCTAGTGTGTTAAGAGGCATGATAACTGTGGTGTGTACACACCACAGAGGACTGCTTCCACTGCACAAAGCAAACATGACTGCGCCATTAACCACTTTTCTGACTCCTCCAGGACCACCGGTCACAAGGAGGGGACAGACAGGATCTAGAACAGACTGGTCTTTTCATTCTGACATGGGTCTCTAGAGGGGCTGCTAAGTATAGAAAACAGATTTTTATAGTTAACAATGAAGCAGTGAGAGCCACAGATCCTGGCTCTGCTGCTCATCAGCCGAGACCTAAGGCCAGCCCTGGTCCTTCTGGATGCCATTCCCTGTGTTTCTAGCCTGTGGCCCATCCTGGCACTTTGTCTAGATGAATGACACAGGACCTGACTTGCTAACTCCCAGTCGTGTTGGGGCTAGTATGGCCATGGTGTGACTGCTGTGGTGGTGTGACTGCTGTGGCTGTGGTGTGACTGGTGGCATCACTGGAGGCTGTACGTCTGGGATCTGAAAACTGCTGTGCCCCTGAGCTCATAGAAAACAAGAGGGTCCTGCTGCTCCTTCATTGCATCCCTCACTTGTTCATGTAGCCACTGTCCTGCAGACTAGCTGGGTGAGACAGACATGAGTACATGTCACCTTTAAGGTAACATGCAATGAAGGAAGACATCCAACGTCAGCCTCTGGCCTCCACACACATGTGTACACACATACATACACATGAACACATGCACGTGCGTACACCATATACACAGTGAACATGTCTGTGGTAGAGTAATGGTGGTGTTAGAAGGTATCTGGACATTTCTGTAAAGGAATGCAGCAGAGAAGGAGGCTGGACAGTCATTAGAAGGAGAATTTGTTGTTATTTTTTTAGCTATATGTGTTTGAATGGCTTCCCTGTATGCATGTAAGTATACCCTTCAGAGGCCAGAAAAGGATATTAGATCCTGGAACTGGAGTTACATACAAGTGATTGTGACTTGCCACATGGGTGCTGGGAACTAAACCTGGGTCTGCTCTAAGAGCAGTGAGTGCTCTTAACCACTGAGCCAACCCTCCAACCCCAGGAGTATGTTCTTTTTGTTGTTGTTGTTTTTGTTTTTTGAGACAGGGTTACTCTCTGTCAGTAGACCAGGCTGGCCTTGAACTCACTTTGTAGATCAGGCTGGCCTGGAACTCAGAAATCCACCTGTCTCTGCCTCCCAAGTGCTGGGATTAAAGGTGTGCACCACCACCGCCCGGCTTAGATGTATGTTCTTAAGAGTGCCCAAGCCACAGTGTGGGGAGCTGGGCAAGGATATAGGGTGCTCCTGTGAATCCCTGTGCCTGACCATGATACTGTTAGGCTGTTTCAGCTGCCTTCTCAGGTATGGGACAGGAGGCAATAGGTGGTAGAAAGCCCCTGGGGAGGCTTAGGGAGGGGAACAGTAGAGAACCCTGCACCTTGGAAGCATCCTTTGGCAGGCAGGTATACAGGTGAGCAGAGGCAGAGGTAGGGCAGAGACTGGCTGAATGGAAGGGGCGGGCCGGTTCAGATGCTAGAGAGTGGTTGAAGTCAGCAGGCTCTGAGACCTGTTGTTGCAGAACAGTGGAAGGTGAACCACTGGGATCCTGATCACTCTTCCTGCTGGAGGAAGGCTGGTCTTCTAGGAAAGATGCATGTGACCTGGAATGGTTGAGTTGGAAGGATATGGGACATGCCCGCCCATACTAGTTATCTGTTGTGTAGTTGAATGGGGGTGGAGTCTCAGAGCCAAGAGGGAGGAGGCAGCAGGAGGAACCTCTGTAGCATGAAGCAGTACAGGACAGCCACTAGGCCACTGTACCAGCCCCACTGCCTTGGGCTTGAGCTTAGAGTAGCAGCTCCATCCTAGAGACCTGGGCAGGCCTCAGTAAGCTAAGGAAGACCTGAGGTGTATGCCTCAGTTCTGCTCAGGGCACCTAGAGTCAGCCAGCTTCCACAAGGTGCTATAAGGAGCAACTCTGCTCCCAAGGCCCCCAATGACATAGACCTTATATCCTGCTGGGTTTGCCTTAAGCATGAGCCTGCCCAATGGACTCTGCAAGGGTGTGCAGTTGACAGCCGCTCTTCTGGGGCTTGGTTTGTTTATTTTTCTAACTTTCTTTCTTGGCCAAGTTACATAAATAATTGTGTTGGGGGACTTTGGACACCACTGAGTTCTGACAGGAGGAGGCTCAGCAGCCTGGGAGATGTGAGCTGCAGTTCTGAAGCCTTCTCATAACATCCACAGGGCTGATCCTTGAGCTGCAGCTCCTCCCTTGCAGGAAGGAGGCTGGGCCCTGAGGTCTCAGGTAATGCCAGGAAATAAAATGAGCTAGAACCTGGGCTCAGTAAGTTTAACACAGATGTCTTAGGGTCCACTGCTGTGGAGACACATGACCAAGGCAACTCTTAGAAGAACAACATTTTATTGGGGTTGGCTTACAGGGTCACAAGACAGGAGCATGGCAGTGCCCAGGCAGGCGTGGTGCAGGATGAGAGTTCTACATCTTCATCTAAAGGCCACTAGGAAAAGACTGGCTTCTAGCAGCTAGGAGGAGGGTCTTAAAGCCCACCCCACAGTGACACACTTCCTCTAACAAGGCCACACCTTCTAGTAGTGCCACTCCCTGGGCCAAGCATTCAAACCACCACCACAGAGGGGCCTCTTTGTCCTCCTGCTAGGAGGTAGCCTTAGTCTGCTTTTTTTTTTTTTTTTTTTTTTTTTGGTTTTTCGAGACAGGGTTTCTCTGTGTAGCCCTGGCTGTCCTGGAACTCACTCTGTAGACCAGGCTGGCCTCGAACTCAGAAATCTGCCTGCCTCTGCCTCCCAAGTGCTGGGATTAAAGGCATGTGCCACCACCACCTGGCCTTAGTCTGCTTTTTAATTTTTCTACTTTAAATAAAAATCAAGAGGTTTGTTTGTTTGTTTGGTTGGTTTGTTTTATTGCATTTATGTGTTTACTTGTTACATGGGGGTCATGCGTGCCACGTGCACTTGGAGATCAGAGGACAACACAACTTTAGGAGTCCGTTCTCTCCTACTGTGTGGGACTGTTGGGCTTGCTACACCTTTCACTGCTGAGCCACCATGCCACACCTCCCACCCCGACCCTGACACGGAATTTTAAGAATAAACACTGCAGACCGAGTGCAGCTTGACGACCAAGCTCAGGCTGTGTCTGGTGTCCCCAGGCTAACTTGCTTTTAGCATCCTTTGGGGCCACAGCACTCCTCAGGTTATCACCAGATGAAAGAATACCAGGCAGGAGCTGCTGTTCTAGATTCTACCCTGGTATGGGCAGAATGGCCTAGAGTGGCCTGGGGTGGCCTGGGGTGGCCTGCGTCTTCCAGGGGCTCAGCTTGTTAATCTCCTGGTGAGGCCAGGCCCAAATCTGCAGCTTTGAACTTTCGTTTTTCTGCAGCAAAACCTTTGTTCCAACCAAATTTTATGAGGGCGCATCACGGGGTATGAAACAGCAGAGCTGCCCCAGTTGCTGAAAACCTGGGGTTCTTGCCCAGGGCTGCCTCTGACCCGCCCCCAACCCCCATCTCCACCAGACCCTGTAGCACACAGTGTAGTAAGTGATAGCCACCTGCCCACTGTCTTCTCCATCCCCAGCTCAAAACCTGAGGATGAACAATCAGTAGGAGTGCCAGCCACAGTAGTGGCCCAGGTATCTGTCACTGTCCCCATCTTACACATAAAACATGGAACTGAAGTCCCACAAGCCACTGGACTGGAAGGTAAAGGGCGCAGATGCCATCCAGTGCCATGCATTTTCAGACACTGGTCTGGGTAATCCTACCCTTGTGTCTCTCTGGCGGGCTTCAGTTGACAGAATCCCGTTGGTCAAGCTGGATTCCTCTAAACGCTGCTCTGTTTTTTTAAATCACCACACAGGAGGCAGAACAGTCTGAACCCAGAAGTGCAGAGGTGCCGAAGAAGCCCAAGACTGCCATCCCTTCCACCAACAAGAGGCCAAAGAAGGAGTCGAAGAAGAAGCGGTAGACTCAGGCCCGAGGAGCCTAAGGCTTGGAGACAGCCCTCCTGGGAACCAGCATCCTGTTTGCTCTCACAGACCGTCTCTGTCCTTGGCTCAGGGTCGAGACAATTGAAACTCCCTCTGACTACAGAGGTCTGAACTGTCCCTAGGCTCCAGCTGTGCAGACCACCACTTCCTCTTCCTTCTCTCAGTGGTGCACCAGAGATTCCCCCAAGAGCAAACACTGCCCGCAGGGTTCCGAAGTCAGGTCAGGCTCAGAGAGCCAAGTAATTGCATTAGTCCTGGAGTCCAGTGGTTTTGAGACCTGAGCCTCACTACAGTGTGGAGCTCTTGCCTAAGGCTGTAGGCACTCCTCCTATTGCTTGGGCCACATTTGTCTTTTGTGCACACAGAACTTCACATGTGTTTAGTTAGGTTGGGATACATGGCCATGTTGCAGTGTGAACCAGCCGCTGTAGCAGCCAGGCCCTGAAGATGTTGGGGTGGCAAGGGGCCAGTAGAAGGCCTGGGCCCAGTGGTACCTGCAAGGGAAGGTGCAGCTGAATGAGGCCAGATTTCCTGGGCACAGATTTTGTAAGCCTTTTGAAGCAGGCTTGTCCCCTTCACACCAACCTCTTTTTAACCCATTTAACATTCAAAGTGCCTTTGACTTCAGCCTGTCCTCCCCACATCTCTCATTCCCTGACCAATTTTCCCTGAAGGAAAATTATGTGGAGAAGTCAAAGCAAATAAAGTGTCCTGCATGCTGAGCCTGCCTGTGTTGCTGCTAAGGAGGGAAAGGGGCAGCCTGGGTCTCTCCTGAGAGTGAGGGGAACACTGTCCCCAAGAAGTGGGACAGTGTGGGGAGAAAGGGCAGCTCTGGTCAAAGCGGCCCTCCAGCCCAGGCCACTCTGGAACAGGTTTTCAGAAAGGGTCCAGTCAGTGGCCTCCGTGCTGTCCTTAGTCATTGGGAACCCCTGCGAGTTAGTTTGCACAAGGTGCAAACCCCCTTTCTCCATAGGTCCCTCCGGCCTGAGGACAACACTGCTGTCCATCGAGATTCATGAAATACAATACAATACAGTACAGTATAATACAATACAGTACAATGCAATAGAAAGCTTCAAGGCTCCAGGCAGCTCTGATTCTAGGGACTGGATCAGGTACCCCTAATGGCACAGAGTCACAGACACCGGCTCCCTTGCTTGCCAGACCAGTGTCCTGAGAGTTGCTGGAGGGCTTAGGTATAGACAGCTGTTGGTTTCAGGAGCTAGTCCAAGCTAGAGACACCACAGTGGATGTGCGACCCAAGCCCAGTGACCATGCAGTTTAATGGAATTTAGTATATTGGGGCTGTGGGGTCCCTGTTGTGCAGAGGGGTTTGACAAGGCCTCCCAGCACCTCAGGTCTCAGGAAGTCCAGGGACACTCTGATTGGCGAAGGGCCACTTTGCAAGCATACAGCACTCCCACTGAAGGTTTTTGTTTGACAGTCACCTTATCCCAGGTGACAGAAACAAGGAGCCTTCGTGAAAACCTTGTGCGCACCTGGCCTGGTGGGTGGCTGCCACACAAGCAGACACGGCCCAAGGAAACTCCTTCAAGGGATCACAGCAGATTCAGCGGGAGCCCAGGATGGGGTGTCATTCAGAGCAAGGTTCAGCCCAGATGCCTGGCCCAAGTGCAAGTGACCAGCTGACCAAAGGCTTTGCAGGAGTTGAGAGCTGAGCTGAGGGGTTATGGCGGGTGTGGCACCAGGCCACTGTAGAAGGTCTGTCCCCTGAGGGAGAGAACCTCTCACTCCCAGGAGCAGTCCTACCTTGGGTCCATCTCCTTCTGTGGCCTCAAAGGTTGCTCCAGAGATCCCCCCAGGGCTTTTGACTGATTGCTTCTTTACACCCTTCTTCCGTCTGTACTGGGACAGAGATGGCACATCAGCTTTCATAAGTCTCTCCTGGGTCTCCTTCCTGTCCTACTCATCAGAGGGCCCTGGAGACTCTCTGGGTGCTAGCTTCTGTCTGATACCTCCCTGGGGTTGTGGTCCAGGCTCCAGCTTTCCTGAGTTACCTGGGTTTCTAGAGCAGGGAAGCAGTGGGAGAGCCTTATCCTAAGAAGTTATGGTGATTACAGAGGGAGGCCGACCCATGCCGTGATCCTGTCTACACGCAGGGAAGCTGGAGCTGAGGCTACTGGGGAGTAAATCAGTCAGAGTAGAAGGCCTAGGAATCAGGAGCAAGAAGAGGATGGCCCAGCCCCTGAGCTGGGGTGGGGGTGGGAGAGCCAAGCGTCCTTACCTTGTTCTAGTTGGTACTTCTACCAATTAGACAAGGCCTACCCAATGAGGGAGGCCTACTCACTTTAGTCAGTAGTTCAAATCCTTGTCTGTCTGGGAACACCCTTGATATAACTACCCAGAAATAGTCTAACCTAGCATCTGAGGACCCCATAACCCTGGGGAGTCGACAGAGTAACCATCATACCACCCAGTGCCAGCCCTTCCCAAATATCTCTCTCCAGACCTGACCTACTAGTGTCTCCCTGTATGTGCCAGAGGCACCACAGAGAGGATTCCTGGTCTCTTCACCAGCATCCCAAGCCAGCTGGTCGGAAAGCTCATGGTGGTCTTCCTTTAAGAAGAATATGTCTCAGGGGCTGGCGAGATGGCTCATCTGGTAAGAGCACTGACTGCTTCTCCGAAGGTCCTGAGTTTGGATCCCAGCAACCACATGGTGGCTCACAACCATCCATGATGAGATCTGATGCCTCTTCTGGTGCATCTGAAGACAGCTACAGTGAATTACGCCGGAGCGAGTGGGGCCAGAGCAAGTGGGGCGGCCAAGGTCCTGAGTCAATTCCCAGCAACCATAGCCACACACATGATGGCTCATGGCCATCTGTACAGCTACAGTGTACTCATACACAAAAAATAAATAAAATAAATCTTTAAACAAAAACAAAAACAAAAGAACATGTCTCCTTAAAAGAAAAAAAAAGAGGCTGGAGACAAAGGACCCAGGTTCAGTTCCCAGCATGCACCTGGCAGTTCTCAACTGTCTGTAAATCAAGCTCCAGGGGCATCCAGTGCCCTCTTCCAGCGTCTGTGGATATCAGGCAAATCCGTGGTGCACATACATACATGCAGATAAAACACTTGGGTACAAGAATTTTAAATTTTAGATTTATTTACTTATTATATCTAAGTACACTGTAGCTGTCTTCAGACACTCCAGAAGAGGGCATTGGATCCCATTACAGATGGTTGCGAGCCACCATGTGGTTGCTGGGAATTGAACTCAGTACCTTCAGAAGAGAAGTCAGTGCTCTTAACCGCTAAGCCATCTCACCAGACCATTAAATTCTTTTTTAAGATTGAAGTGTACAACTCAATTTTATCTATGTATATAGAAATACGTACATTATATATAACCACTGTAATCATGCTAGTTATATATATGTATATATATATATGTATACACATATATGTATATATATAAAACGATCATACTCTAGAGTGCGTGCCTGTGTGTATCATTTTGTATAGTATATGTGAGTGTGTGAGTATGTGTATGGGGTATGAGTGTGTGTGAGTGAGCAAGTGAGTGTACAAGTATTTTGAACATATAGAATCTACCTGCTCTGCACATTTTAAGCACACACAATACCATGATCACGATGCTACATGTTAGACCTCTGGAATTAATCATCTTGCATACCTGAAGCAGTATCTTCCGGTGGCACGGTCCTCTCAGCCCACAGCATGCTCCACTCTGCTGCTGTCTGACTGACAAGACCATAGTATCCTGTATCTGCTTAGTTACTACATCATCCTCTGGTACCCTCTCTGTTGTTAAAATGGCAGACTCCTCCTTCTTCCCTTTCTTCCTTCCCTCCCTCCTTCCTCCCCCAGCTTCCTGAGTTCTGGGATTATGAGTATATACCACAATACCTACCTTTTTTTGTTGTTAAAATGTGTTATATTCTATTGTTTACAAAGCCACCTTTTGTTTTGTTTTTCAAGCAGGGTCTCACTATGCAGCCCTGGGTGCCCCAGACCTATGTAGTTCAGGTTGGCCTCAAATTTATGGAGATCTGTCTGTCTGCCTTTGCTCCCTGAGTCCTGGGATTAAAGATGTGTGCCTCCAAGCTTAGCCTATTCTTAGCTTTTAAGCCTTTTTAAAGTTTTAACTACTGACAGGTACCAGGGTTCTAACTCCTCCATGTCCTTGTGAACACTTAGCTTTCTCTTGAGAGAGCATCCTAGCATGTGTGAGGCAGCCATGCCTGGTCTTGTTTGCACTTCCCTGACAATGGGAGTTGAGAAACTTCCAACACGCCAGCTGGCTGCGTGGAGACCAGCTTTGGAAAAGTGTCCGTTGAGGTCGTTTGGACATTATGAAGTCAGACAAATTAGCTTCTTTTTTTTTTTTTTTTTTTTTTTTTTTGCTACTGGATTGTGTGTGTGACATTTTAGACGTTGGCCTTTTGTTAACTATGACTTTCTGTAGAGCGACTTCCATCTTGTCTCCTTGCTCGTGGGACGTTGTGTGCATGTTTGCTTGGTCCTTGCTCTGTGTGCTTTACTGTTATATCCAGAGAGAGAGAGAGAGAGAGAGAGAGAGAGAGAGAGAGAGAGAGAGAGAGAGAGAGAGAGAGAAGCTAGGCATGGTGGTGCACACTTTTAACTCGAGCTGGAGGCAGGCAGATCTGTTTGAATTTGAGAACAGCCTGGTCTACACCATGAGCTCCAGGCCAGCCAAGGCTACGTAGTGAGACCCTGTCTCAAACAAACAACTGTTGCCAAGTCTAATGTCGAGGGGCTTTTCTTCTTCTTCTCCTTCTTCTTCTCCAAGTTTCCCTTCCTTTGTCAGGCTTTATGTTTTAGACTGTAATCCATCTTAGTGGGTTAGAGAGATGGCTCAGGGACCTGAGTTCAGTTCCCAACACCCAAGTCGGACAATGGTCAACTCCAGCTGCAGGGCATTTGGCCACCCACTTCTAGCCTCTGATGGCACCTGCACTCATGTGCACATGCCCACACACAGACACTCACACATGCATATAACCAAACTATTTCCTGATGGAGTATGATACCCTGTAAGATGGGGGTGTTCCTGTCTCACTTCGCTGAGTGTTTCTGGCTCTGTGCCATGGATTGAAGGGAGGCTCACTTCTCCAGTGTATATTTTTGGTGGCCTCATTGAAGATTTGTTGACAGCATGTGCTTGAATTTCCTTCTGGCTCTCATTCCACTCTCCTGCTCCATTTTATATCATTCCATTTTTTTATTACTATAGCCTTGTAATATGGCTTGAATTGGGTGCACATCTGGCTTTGTTTGCACATCTGGCTTTGTTCTGTCTGAAGATACTTCAGACTATCCAAAGTCCTTGGCAACATATAAATTTTATGTTGACTTTTTTTTATGTGACTTTTTTTTTCTATTTCTGTGAAAAAATGAATTTTAGAAGGGATTATACTGAATCTCTAGGTTACATGGGCTAGCATGGACATTTTAGCAGTTTCCTTGATTCTTCCAGTCCATGAACATGGGAAATCCCTCTTCACAGCTTGAAAGATCCCAGGGCTTGCATGTGGCTTGTCTCCTAAAGGCTTCCGTAGTGGAAGCCTGGTCTCGAGTGTGGTGATGTGGGATGTGATGGAAATTCTCTTTAACACATAGGCCACATGGGAGCTTTCTCTGGCCTTGGGGAGGAGGGTCATCATCGTAAAGAAATGTTCTCATGAACTGTCACAAGTTGTTAGAAAAGCCAGAGAAAGAACCCACTGTCTGTAAGCACGATCCTTTCTTGATGTTACCAGCTACAGCACTAGGCAGAAGCCAAACTGAGAGATCATGTCTCTTACTAATCCTGTCTTACTTGGATAAAGGCCAATTTTCTCTCCAGAACCCACAAGAGATGCAAGAACTATTCCTCCTAATCTTGGATTTTCAGACTCCAAGTTGTGATCTAAATAAACTTCTTTTTAAAGTCGCCTGCCTTGGGTACTCTGTTATAGTACTAGAGAACATATCAATATAAAAAGTATCTTTTGGGGAACAAGGGTTTCTAGGATTTGAACTCGGAGCTTTGTGCACAGTAAGCTCACGGTCTACTAGCAAAAAGCTGTATCTCAATGAGCCAAACATCTTTAAAAACCTTAGAGTTATCCTTGACTCCCCTCTCTTGGTTGATCCTTAAGTATCTCCCTGCAGCTCAAAATCTGGAATGATCCTCTGTCTCAGCACTTTCTGCCACTGTTGAAGTCTGAACTACCATTATCTGTCTCAGCCTGAATATTGAGCAACCTCCTCATGGGTAGTCTGTTCTCAACATAGCAGCGGGCAACAGCCTTTTTTTTTTTTTTTAAGGTTTATTTTATTTATTTTTATATGTATGAGTACACTGTAGCTGTACAGATGGCTGTGAGCCATCATGTGTGTGGCTGCTTGGAATTGAGCTCAGGATGGCCCTGCTCGCTCCTGCGTAATTCACTGAAGCTTTCTTCAGATGCATCAGAAGAGGGCATCCGATCTCATTATGGGCGGTTGTGAGCCACCATGTGGTTGCTGGGATCCAAACTCAGGACCTTCGGAAGAGCAGTCAGTGCTCTTACCCGCTGAGCCATCTCGCCAGCCCCAGCAATAGCCTATTAAAAGTTGTGAGATTGGACTAGCATGAAGGCTCAGCAGGTAAAGGTGTTTGGTTCCAAGACTAGCCTGAGTTTGATCCCTGGGAAACACATAGTGGAAAAGGAGAACCAGTTCCAACAAGTTGTCCTCTGACTTCTACTGTGTATGTGCCTGTCTCCTTTCCATTCAAGATAGATGGATGGATGGATGGATGGATAGATAGATAGATAGATAGATAGATGATAGTTGATAGGTAGATGATGGATAGATGATTGATAGATGATTGATAGACAGATGATAGATAATAGATGAATAGGCTGATAGGTAGATGATAGATAGGTAGATGATAGACGGTGGATAGATAGATGATAGATAAACAGATAGATAGGTGATAAGTAGACAGATAGATGGATAGATGATAGATGATTGATAGATAATATATAGGCAGATAGATAGATGATAGAAGAGATGATAGATAGATAGATAGATAGATAGATAGATAGATAGATAGACAGATAGATAGATGATAGTGGATAGGTAGATGATGGATAGGTAGATGATAGATGGTGGATAGATAGATAATAGATGATAGATAGATAGATAATAAGTAGGCAGATAGATAGATAGATAGATAGATAAATGATAGAAGAGATGATAGATAGATAGATAGATAGATAGGTAGATGGATAGATAGATAGATGAATAGATAGATGATAGTTGATAGGTAGGTGATGGATAGATGACTGATAGACAGATGATAGATAATAGATGAATAGGCTGATAGGTAGATGATAGATAAACAGATAGATGATAAGTAGGCAGATAGATGGATAGATAGATGATAGATGATTGATAGATAGTATGTAGGCAGATAGATAGATAGATAGACAGATAGATAGATATGAGTTGTTTTTATTGACTTGTGAGATCATGTCTTACCTCCTCCCATCTCACTCAGGTGATGGCCAAAGCTCTCACTGGGATGCAGAGAAGCTTTGAGGACCAGTTCACCTCCTTTGACCTCTCTCTAACTCTACCCCATTTTTACTGGCTTCCATCTTCCAAGTTGCCAGGCAGCCCCAGCTCAGGCCTCTTCTGCCTCGTGTTCCCACTTCCTTTAGATATGATGCCCCCAAGACATCTGTGTTCTAATCCCCAAAACCTAGGCCAGGGCGTGGGGTTGCAAGCATAATCAGGTTAAGGATTTGAGCAGGGGATACCAGGGTATCCAAATGGCCCAGTCTAATCACAAGAGTCCTTAACAAGAAAAAGAAAGAGAAAGGAAAATTCTAGTCAGAGAGGATGTGACCCAGAAGCAGAAGTTGGAGCTATAAGCAAGGAACGTGGCTGACTGAGGAAGTCATATGATGAGGTAGAGAATTCCCATAGAGGAAGTTTCTTCCTGATAAAGCCAACTTCTTGATTTTCATCCACAAAGACCCACTTTGGACCCTTAGTCTCAAAGATTACAGGTGTGGTAATTCAGGCCCGATCCTTAATACCAGCACCTGGTATGTGCAAGCACGAGAATCAGAAACTAACAGTCATCCTTGACTACGTTGTGAATTCAAGGCCAGTCTGAGCTACATGAGACCTTGACTCAAAACAACAACAAGCCACTCGGACCAGGGAGACCAGAGTTCAGATCCCCAGCATCAGGTAAGAGGAAAAAAAAAAAAAGGCGTGGCAGTGTTTGTAGCCCTAGGATTCAGGACAGGTGAGAGAGTGGAAGGAAGGCAAGGTTGTGGGGCCTCACAGGCCCCTAATATAGCAGGAACAGTGAGATCCAGGCTCAGCGAGAGACCCTGTCTCAAAAACTAAAGCGAAGATGAAGAAGACAATCAACACTAATCCATGACCTTCTTTCTGTTTCCGAGCAAGAAGGTAGGTGTGAGTAGTTGATATAACAAAAGTTATGTTTTGCTATGCTGAGGGTCATCGCACAACGTCCATACTCTGAATTCCTAACTCAGTCCTAGGCTTGTCTCCCCAGTGCTGCTCACCTATGTGATGTATCTCAGCTGAAGATCGGGTCCAGTCTCTAACAGAAGTCTCTGATTCAAGGGTCAGGATCCTAGGGGAGACTCTCACACAGAGCAGATCAAGGTGGTGTCTCTCCAGATGTGCAGAGAAGAGCATTGCTCTTAGTCTCTGCTTACATACTGTCCAGTGGGCATCATGGGGCTCTAGGATTCTGTCTGTTTACCTTGAGTGAGTGACGTCACTGGGTTCTGGTTATCAGGAGTAGCCTTGGGTACAGTAGGGATCCTGACTGAGCTATTTTTACATGTCTAAAAAGCATATTTTACTCTGCTCATTACATGCAGATTTATTTTTACTATTTTGAGTTACGTTTTTATGTCTCTGTGTGGGTGTGTTCACATGAGTGCACGTGGAGGCCAGAGGTATCCAGATACCCCTAGAGCTGAAGTTACAGCTATGAGCCACCTGATATGGGTGTTGAGAATTGAACTTGGGTCCTCTGGAAGGGCAGTACATGCTTTTAACCACTAAGCCATTTCTCTAGTCCTAATCTGTGACTCTCACACACATATGTAAAATGTAAGAAAAGGACCTGAGTTTGATCCCTAACATCCAAATAAGAAAAGTGGATGCAGTGGTTTTTGGCTTCTGTGTACAGACACACAGAGATGCGCATGTGCACACACACCTGTGCACACATAAATATGCATGCTAGGCACAAGCACAAGAGTTCTAGATAAGTGCAAGAAAAGAGTTCACTGCTATTCATCAGGGAAATACAGATTAAAACCACAATGTCCATAAGCCCCCGGAATGAAGACCGAACACACTAATATGGAGCGGCTGGCTTGGCTGGCAGGACTGTGAGGGGAGCAGCAACCTCAGAAAAGCGCAGGAAGTTCCAGGCCGCTCCACAGGCCACCCAGCTCTGCATTCTGCCCCTGGACATCACGCTAGGGAGGTGAAAACAGCTGTCCACAGAGTCTTGTGCTTAATTCTATCAGGAATGTTCATGGTGGTTTTATTGATAAAAGTCAAAAACTGAGGGCTGGAGAGATGGCTCAGTGGTTAAGAGCACCAACTGCTCTTCTGAAGGTCCTGAGTTCAAATCCCAGCAACCACATAGTGGTTCACAACCATCTGCAATAAGATCTGACGCCCTCTTCTGGAGCGTCTGGAGACAGCTAAAATGTACTTACATATTAATAAATAAATAAATCTTTAAAAAAAAAAGTCAAAAACTGGAAATAGCCAGGAGTGGTGGTGTATGTCTTTAATCCCAGCAGTTGGATGGCAGAGGCTGGTGGAACTCTGAGACTTTGAGGCTAGGTTAGTCTACATAGTGAGTTTCAGGCCAGCCAGGCTACATAGCAAGATGCTTTAACAAAAACCCAAACCAAGCAAAGCAACTGGAAACATGCCAGGTGCTATCAAAAACAGAATTGGCGAAGGCATGGTGGCACACATCTCTGCCATCTCAGTACTCAGGAAATCGAGGCAGTGACAGAACCTGTCTCCCTGTCCCACCTCTCCTTTCTGAAAAGAAAAGAAAAGAATCCCCAAAAGGCAAAATGTGGTATGTTTAAAAACAAAAATAAAGGATCTGAATAACTCTGAAAAGAATTTTGGTGTGTGCAATAGCCAAGCACACACATACAACACACACTTTCTGCTTCTAGTCAAAGTAGACACCGCTACCCAGGGTGCCTTGAGGAGGAAGGCTTTCTGGAGAGATCAAAATGTCCTAGGGTTGGAAAGATGGCTCACTAGGTAAACACCTTTGCTTCGTGAGCCTGACAACTTGAGCTCAGGCTCAAGTCCCTGGAGTGCACAGTGGAAGGAGAGAAAGAACTCTGCAAAGCTGCTGTCCTCTGACCATCACGTGTGTGCTGTGGCATGCACACACCTGCATTCGAGTGCACACATCCTACGCGTGCACAACAGATTCATATACTTTTAAGGTTCTCTCTGTTGACTGAATGCCGAATGAATGTTGACTGAATGTCAGCTGTCCTAAACAGACCTTCATCCTAGAGCGAGACACGATGTCAAAGGCTTCGCTCTTTGCCTCCTTAGCAAATCTCTGAGGCCGGTTTGCTCACCTGTGAGGAAACTCAGGCTCAGACACACCGAGCAACTTGCCTTGAGGAACTTGCTTAGAACAATCAGTTCAGTGCTCAGATGATGATGACTTCACGCCTCTGGGCCACCTGGTCTCTTCCATCCACCCTTTCCCTGCCCTAAGGGTTTACTGTGTTGGCAGCTGACTGGAGACAAGTTCAACGAAGAAGTGTATTGGGACCCAGAAAGCCTGGAGAAAGGAGGCTAAGGTCATTGTCACACCTGCCTACTTTGGGAAAGGGAGCTGCTGAGACTGTAGCACACACACATACACACACGCACACACACAGAGTTTTGGCCAGGCTAGCCTTGAACTCGGGGATCTCCCTGTCTCTGTCTCTGGGATTAAAAGCATGCATCACCACTGCCCAGCTGTTTGTCTATTTTTGATGAAACTCTGGACCTCCAGCATGCTAGGCAAACACCCTATCTCTGAGTTGTAGTTCCAGTCCTAAGGTTTCATTTTTATTCTTTTTTATTTATTTTATGCGTATGGGTGTTTTGTCTGCATGTGTACCACATGGAGGCAGTGCCCTCAAAGGCCAGAAGAGGACGTTAGACCTCCTGGCACGTGGTTGTGTGCCATGGTCCTCAGGAAGAGCAGCCAGTGCTCTTGACCACTGAGCCATCTCTCCAGCCCTTCTGTTAGCTTCTCAAGATAGGGTTTCATTCACTCTGTAGCCTAGAGTGGCCTTGAGCTCATGGCAGGTCTTCTGCCTTGTCGACTTTAGTGCTAGGATTACTGCCATGAACCACCATCTGGTTCCGAAATATACTTTTGAGTTTTGTTTTTTTGTTTTTGGTTTTTGGTTTTTGGTTTTTGAGACAGGGTTTCTCTGTGTAGCCCTGGCTGTCCTGGAACTCACTCTGTAGACCAGGCTGGCCTCAAACTCAGAAATCTGCCTGCCTCTGCCTCCCAAGTGCTGGGACTAAAGGCGTGCGCCGCCACCACCACCTGGCTCTAAACTGTTTTTAACTGCACACAGTGGGTCAGCTGTCACAGTGGCTGAGGTCATGCTCAGCCTCCTGTGTAAGAGCAGCATCGCCACTCAGTTAGTGTTCTTGGAGGACAGAGATGAACAGTCCCCTCAGAAAGCGTCTCTTGGGAAGGAAATACACACATGATCAGCTTCCCCAGCTTCTGTCCACCAAGGAGAGACTCCATCTGGGAATCCCTTTCTGTCCCCAGAAGTCCCAGGATGGGTTTCATGATCTGTGTTTTCCCCAGGAACTGGCAAAGGGTGCTGTGGGTGAGTCATCTTTGCTTGGCATGTTTCACTTTGAGAGCTTAGGGTACTACAAGATGACCAATACCCTCTTGAGGGCCTCCCTTCCCCCACAGGCTGGAGCCTGTGAGTTCCTGGAACAGAGCAGTAGCTCAAGTTCGGGAGACTGTTCAGGTGAGCACAGCTCTGAATGAGGAGGACCCAGATGTCACATTAATGGGGAGGGGGCTGTGGAACAGGGTAAGACTGGCTAACCATGGACCACATTTTATAGACTTCTGCTAGAGGGAGGCCTTTTGTTTTTCTGTCACTGAGGGATGTGGTGTTTCCACTTCAGTTCTTGTGCTGCTTCCCAAGTCAGAGGCTGACTGAGCCCCTTAGCAAAGGAATGAGGAGCATGAGTGCCAGGCACCAGGGCTCCGGAACCACACACCAAAGCCCTTTAGCTCCCAGACCTCCTTCTGGAACCAGGGATAAGGCTTTCAGTTGTTTCTTGTTTGTTTGTTTTAATTAATTTTTACTTTGAAACAGGGTTTCCCTGGAACTCACTCTGTAGACCAGGCTGGCCTTGAACTCAGAAATCCACTTTGCCTCTGCCTCCCAAGTGCTGGGATTAAAGGCGAGAGTCACCACTACCCAGTTTACGACTTTCAGTTTTCAGGGCCAGTAGGTCACAGACAATGACAATAAACTGTGGCAGGGCTAGAGAGATGGCTCAGTGGTTCATACTGCTCTTGTGGAGGGCCTTAGTTCAGTTCCCAGCACCTACCACTGTCTATAACTCCAGCTCTGGGGGAATCCCATGCCTTAGGCACAACTGCACTCATATGGGCACATCCCCACACATATACACACAATTTGAAATAAAATAAATTTTTTGGATAAGGCTTGGCAGTGCACACCTTTAATCCCAGCACTTGGGAGGCAGAGGCGGACAGATCTCTGTGAGTCAGAGGCCAGCCTGGTCTACCTAGTTAGACTCTGTCTCAGTAACAAAACCATAGAGCAGCAGCCATGACAAAAGCCTGGTGACATCATGTTTGGGGGGCCGTGTAGGGGAGGGCCTAACAGCCTAGAGAGCAGTCGAAAGGCTTCCAGGAAGTGGAGGTCTATCATCCTCATAGGGATTACGGGACGTGGTGGCCACACAGGGTGGACGAGTAATTCTCCAGTTGTGCTGGCTGGTTTTTTTTGTTTGTTTTTTTTGTTTGTTTGTTTTTTGTCAGCTTGACACAAGCTTAAAGTCATCAGAGAGGAGGGAATCTCAACTGAGAAAATTCGGCCAGAACATTGGCCAGTAGGCAAGCCTGCGGGATAGTTTCTTTGTTGATGATTGATGTGGGAGGCTGCTCTTGGATAGGTGGTCTTGGGGTGTATAAGAAAATTAACTGAGCCGGGCGGTGGTGGCGCACGCCTTTAATCCCAGCACTTGGGAGGCAGACGCAGGAGGATTTCTGAGTTCAAGGCCAGCCTGGTCTATGGAGTGAGTTCCAGGACAGCCAGGGCTACACAGAGAAATCCTGTCTCCAAAAAGAAAAAGAAAAGAAAAGAAAAAAAGAAAATGAAAATGAACTGAGCAAGCCAGGAGGAACAAACCAATGTACCTGAAGTGGGGAGGGGGGGGTGGCACTGATGCCAGTTGCTGAGCTGGAAGGTTGAAGTTCGGTAGCCAGGAGACTCTGTTACTCTGACATATATGCTTCTGGACTTCTCTATCTCTGAGAGCTCTGCCATTGAGACTCTGGCCTCCGACCAAGTCCCTGAAAGCCTAGTGCCTAGAAGGATGAAGCTCACTTGCTCCTTCCACCCTTCGGTTCCCATCCCTCCAGTATCCCCGGGTCCAACCAGTCTTCTAGATACTTACTGGGCATCTTCCCTGACCTGGCACTTCTTCACAGGTTCCTCCAGAGGCCAGTGAGATAGGAGACCCCTGCGAATGCTGTCTGGCTTTCTTACACTACCCACAGCATCCCAGTCTGAGCCTGTTTCCTCAGCAGGGGAATGGAGCTAATTGGCAGCACCTTTCCCTAAGGGCGAATACCCACGAAGCACTTGGCACGTGGTACAGTGCGTTCAGTATTCATTTTTTCAGCATCCCCATGGGCAGCTAGTAGGTTTGATCTTGAGAATTGGGTCCAAATCTGACTCTGATTATTCCCTTACAAGAAGAGGGAGTCCCTACCCAGGTCCCCCCCATCCCTTCCACCCCCCTCCAACCACCCCCCATCCCCCTGCACCTCAGCAATCCGCAGCTCCCTCCAGTCACCCTGAAGCCTGCGGATCAGTCACAAACCTCCCTCTCTGACACCCACACTCCTGATCCGCCGGCAAGCACTGGGGGTGCTTTCTCTGAACGTACACGAATCACTGGCTCTTGCCACCTCCTCTGCCACTGATGAGCCACTGTCACCCACTCCTGGAAGACTTCCCAGCCTTTCTGCTGGCCTCTGCCGCCTCCCTCCATCCCTCCATCTGGCTGTCATTGGGGTTTTTCAGAAGCAGACCCTGGGACATGTGGCCACAGACTACCTCTTCATTTACTGTCCCCAAGGGACTCTGCACTTTGTCCCTTCCCACAGCCAAGGCCCTCCAGTCTTGCTAAGGGCTCCAGCTTCATCTC
>JADRCD010206545.1:0-15251 GCA_019843815.1 Montemys delectorum
TGCCAGAATCTTTTCATGAACACTGGTTAAATTCCATGCCAATTTGCCATCAAACTAGTGTAGTCCATTCACAGGACTTCAAGGAGTGCAGAACAACACCCTGAAGGCGGCATATCTCAAAATGTCTACCAGCAGAAAGAAAGGAGGAAATGTTTCCTTAGGTAGATATAAAAGAAAATGACATAGGTACTTCAACCCTAATGCTTTCCAGAAAAACAAACAAACAATCAAACAAAAAACAGAAAGCCTGGGGTTTTGTTTGTTTGTCTGTTTTAATGAATCGTGTTCCTGATTTTAAGTCAGTGACGATTGAAAATGAATGGGGGCAATTCAGGTGTAAAATGAAAATACTATGGGTAAAGGATTAGAACTGAGGGATAATGAGAGCGGAACAGGGAAGAGGTATCTACAATCCAGTCTAATAAAGTAGAGCAGAAACTCGCTTGCTTCAGTCCCGCACTGAGACTGGGCTCCAGAGGTGACAAGATGGTAATGAAAGTCAGAAGTATTTGTCTAAATCAAGTCAGCGGTGTCATACAAAGTCCCAGCCTCTAGCCAGCTTTCTTCAAGATGCCACGTTTTTTTGGTAGGCTTCTAGGGCTGAGCACCATCCTTGCCCCATGCTCTCCACCCTGTGGGTTCCTGATAAGCAACAGAACCCCACCCCTTCTGATCTCCCCTGACAACAGCCTCCAGCCTCCAGCATAGCATCTACATTCCCACTGCAGGATCAGCTCTTTCCCTTCCTCTAGCAAATGCTTTGCTGTCTGAAGGAACTCACACGTGCAGTCACTACTGAGATTGTAGCCCTCGGGCCCTACAGTGTTTTGTTGTCTCTTCGCCCTTGTCTGGGGAGAAGATGCTGCAAACGAAACCTCCTCCCAAGAGTGTTTTAAATAAATGGAGTAGGCATGGCTACGGTCAAGAGACACCACAACAACAAGGAAAGATGTTTAGAAGACCAGCTGAAACACCCACGTTATCTTTGTTTTTGACTGAAGCTGAAGAAGAGGGACTAAGATTTTGACAAGAACAGCAAAGACCTCACCTATGGCGAGGTTCCTCAGCTTGCCACACAATTTTTTTTTTTAACTGACACTTCTCATTCTCCACCAAACTATATACGCAGTAGGGCCATCGCAGAGATGCCCAGGTCACTGTGAGTCCCTTGTACATCTAAGCTGAGACACAATCTTCAGGCCAAAGAGTCACTTCAAAAATCAGCTGTAAAACCAGTGACAGCTACCACGGTCAACACTGTTCACCTGCCAGATGACCTTAGAAATCCTCTGAGCCCCTTCGCAGTTGATAAAAAGGTCTAATGAGGATGATGGCAACAACAATCTATAACCCTGCTATCATTTTCTGAACATGAAATCAAACTATGTAAATGGAATATTTTCATCAATGCACAATGAGACTCAACTCTGTTGGTTATGGTAAGCAGTGACTATACTCTAGGTGTTGTGTGACTTGACAGAGTATCCCTTGACAATAACAACTACCCCAGGAGTCAGGCCCCTACCTCATAGTCATTTAATATATGTGGGAAATCAAAGCATAGAGGGATTGAACAATTTGTCAATTTTAGTTATGAGGCCACACCAGATCTGAATCAAGTTCTGCTTAATATCTCCATCAACATATCAGTTCTGGTGTTGGAGAGGGAAGTTTGGGGTGTGGTTTTAAGAAAGGGGCTTCTTCCAGGAGGATCTGGAACTCATGGAGATCTTCTTGCCTCTGCCCTCTGAGAATTTGTGATGAAAGGTATGCACCACAACCCAGCAACACTAGAGTTCTTTAAAAGGTAATCCCATAGTAGTTGTAGTAGCAGATGCAATCATTATTCATACTGAGAGCTATGCCATGTCATGGGGAAAACCCTGTAGTAAGTATAACGCATGTTTTCAGTCTTTTAGCCATGGTTACAGCTAGGAAGTTTTCCTTTTCTTATTTTTGTTGTTGGTTACATGGTTGTGAAATATCACAGATTTTATTGTTCCAGAGAGCTGAAAATGAGTTCATTTAGTAGGCTTAAGGGCATGACTACTCTATGATTTCAATCTGTACTGAATTCTCACTGGTGTTTGTGATTAGTTTCTATAGAGATCAATAGGCATCAATCATTGTTTATGGGGAAAACTAAATGAAAGGAGGAAGGCCTGAACACTGCTGTTTGCTGGGAAGTGCTGGACATAGGATTTGAATGGAAATATTCTTTATCTGCAGTCCTCCTCTGTTCAACCTCTGCTCTAGACTATGCTTGACCACTGCTTAGTTTCTTGAGGTGGGTCACATAGGATAAGATTAAAAAGTACATTAGGCTATTTAATAGCCACCAAATATGGAATTGTATATAATCTCAGTTTTCCCATGACATGTGATTTAGATGACATCAATTTTCCTGACAAATATTACAAAGGGGAAATTTTAGGTCACTCACACGAAATCCCACATCCATGACAAGAAAGGAGATCATTACTGCTTAGGCTTTGCCAGAATCCATGACCTTCCTAGACTCCCTTCTCTTATGCTGGACTGTGGAGGTGTGGAGGTGTGGAATGATGGGTAGTTTTTTGTCAACTTGACATGAATGAGGGTCATCTTAGAAGAGGGTACTTCAATTGAAGAGTCACCTCTGAAAGAAAAGTCTGTGGGACATTGTGTTAATTAATGATTGACATAAGAAGGCCCAGTTCACTGTGGGCAGTGCCATACCTGGGTAGGTGGCTCTGGGTTGTATAAGAAAGCAAGCTGTGGCAAGTAAGTAGTAACCTCGTGGTCTCTGTTGTAGTTTCTGTGATATTCAAGATAAATACATCGCCCACCCCATTGTTTTTGGACAATAAAAAAACAATGATCAAAATTGGTACCAGGAGAGGGGTATTGAAATAATAGACCTGACCAAGATATTTTGTGTAAGATTGGAGGAATATAGAACTTTGGGCTGGAAAATTCCTTGTTAATCGTTTAATGGGATATTGTGGAAACTTAGAAGATAATGCTGACAGCAATGCAGATGGTGGATTCCTGACTTATGAGGTTTTAGAGGAATTCTGACCATCCTGTAAGACTGTGATTGGACCGTTTGTGTGATATGTTGAATAATAATAATAATAATAATAATAATAATAATAATAATAATAATATCTGCAGTTCTGATCAGCTAAGGCTACATAATTGGCTGTGATCAACAAACGACCAGAACCACTAAAATGAACCCTTTTCTTATCATTCTGATGAATGATATCAGTTAACTAGGGCTGAGAAATTAGCTGTGGTTAAGATAAGACCAGTATCACTGAGGAGAAATACTCTAGAAAGTATCTCCTCAGGTGAACACCCAGAAGTTGTGGCTCAAGTGGGAGCATGGTTGTAGCCAGAGTTGGTAACGTATAAGTGTCTCTCAAATTGCACTTATTTTGAAGACATGAGGAGTAATAGAGAGAAGCTAAGGCTTGATGCCGTGATGTGTCATGAGAGGTCTCTGGTACACTGGGAAACATCAGAATTGAAGGGATAATGTAGAGATGTTGAAACTCGGCACCATGTGGCAAGGACAGAGTCCCTAAAGAGACCTACAAGAGGCTACTGATGAAGGTACATCCCAGTTACCATGGAGATCCAGGATCACAGATGTTCTGTTACCATTGGGCAACAACCAGTGCCAGCAGCAGTCATAGTATGTAGGTAGTCTGAGCCTATGAGAGTAGCTGTGCGGACTACCATGCCAGAGCAGAGAAGTAGAACTACCCAAGACCTTTGGGACCAGAATATGGTCAGTGATTCCCAGATTTCTGAAGCTAAGCTTTTTACACTGCTGAATTTTGGTTTTGCTTTGTGTTGATTGGGATGGTGCCTTGATTCTTCTCTCTTGGAGTAAAAATTATGTAGCTTTGTTTTATTTTACAGGAATCCACTATTAAGAGACTGGGTATTTTTAGAAAGACTTTGGATAATTTAAAGAAACTGAACTTTTAAAGATTGTGGGCCTTTCAAACTTGGATTTTTTTTTTATATATTGTGATATTGGTATTAATGCGAGATATTGGGGATAATCAAGAAAGGAAAGGTTACAGTTCAATAATGATGTATATGTATATTTGTTTGTGTGTGTGTGTGTGTGTGTGTGTGTGTGTGTGTGTGTTTAAAAAGGGGTCAATTATGCTGGTTGTGTTTTTATGTCAACTTGACACAAGCTAGGGTCGTCTGGGAAAACAATCTCAATTGAGAAAAAAAAATCTCTCTAAGATTTGGTTTTAGGTCTTCAGGGCATTTTCTTGGCTACTGGCTGATGTGACAGGGCTCAGGTTAGTGTGGCAAGAGCTACCCTTGGCATGTGGTACTGGATTCTATAAGAAAGCAGGTTGTGAAAGCCACGGGGAACATGTCCTTAAAGAACAATTTTTTTCATGGTCTCTGTTTCCATTTCTGCTATCTGAGAGTGTACTAGAAATAACTCTCTCCCTCCTTAAGTTGCTTTAGGTCATGGTCTTTATCTAGAGTGCAAACTAGAAAGGCAAGGCAAACAAAGAGAAGGATATTTTATATCACTGTGTGTGCGCTGGGACAATCTGTATGGTTCTGAGAATGGCACCCTCAGTGGCAGATCTGTTCTTTCTGGCATCTCCACAGGGCAGGGCCTCAGAATCTAACATTATTTTTTCCTGAGATTAGAATTTTGAAAGATACATTTTTGTGTGTGTGTTATCCTATTCAAGAGGATTTTGTGAATCATTTTCTACAGTGATGGGAAGTTTTCTGTTTGATAACAGCAACCATTATTCAAAATCATTTAATTCATAATTTATGACATTTCATGCAGAAAATCTGGACAAAATTTATCTTCTACAATTTTTAAAGAGCTAATAAGCCTATCACTGATATAAATGAGCTCACAAGAGGGGCATTGCAAGTCCCTTAAAAGACCAAACTATTTTCAAGCCATTTAGAGAAACCCTGTCATTAGGTTGGTGTGCTAATTACAAATCATTCTAATTGATTCAATAGTCTCACAGGACTTCCATAATGTACTAGACAAACACTTTATTAGCCAGGCTGAGTTACTGTAGGTTCTTAAAAGAAAACAAAAACTTAAGCCGCCTTCCCCCAAACAATACCAGGTCAGCCATCCCCCAAGTGCAGAGAGACCTTGTCATCACCCTCGTTGATGGTGAGTGTCCATTTCAGTGCTTCAACTTCCTACCTTAAGGAGTCAACCTGAGACAGAAAAGAGAAAATGATCTTGATTTCTTTCCTTACATCCATCTTGTCTCTACTTGTAGAAAATGTCCATAAGCCAATCTTGTCCACAATCAGTTCCCCTTTGTCTTTAACAATCCTGATCCCCATGTCTTTATTGCCTGTCCAGGACAGGTAATCATCATCCTGTAGAATGGGGGATGAGGCAGGGAGGTGCACATGACTTAAGCCAATAAGAAAATGGGACAGGTCAACAGGAGAGTTGTGTGTTTGGTAGGACGTAGGTTGGGAGTTATGATATGGGGAAGGAAACTTTCTTTTTCTTTTTTTTTCTTTCTTTTTCTTTTTTCCTCTTGAGTATTTTCTTTATTTACATTTCAAATGTTTTCCCTTTTCCAGGTTTCCCCTTTGGAAACCCCCTATCCCCTCCCCCCTCCTCCTGGCTCTATGAAGGTGCTCCCCTACCCACCCACTCCCATCTTCCTGCCCTGGCATTCCCCTACACTGGGGCAATGAACACCCTCAGGCCCTAGGGTGAAACCCTCTCTCCAGGGAGGAAACTTTCATCAGAAGTAAATTGGGCATGAGAGATGAAGCAAAGAACTAGATTCCCAGTGCTATTATTTGATGCTCCCGATCAGATTAGGCCCGAAGTCATTTACATTCCTGGAATTTACACTCATATTAGTGAGGATATACGTCTTTTAAAATATTTTTCTTGCGGGGCAGCGGTGGCGTGTTTTTAATCCCAGCACTTGGGAGGCAGAGGCAGGCAGATATCTGAGTTTGAGGCCAGCCTGGTCTACAGAGTGAATTCCAGGACAGCCAGGGCTACACAGAGAAACCCTGCCTCAAAAAAAATTTTTTTTTCTTAGCCATCTTACATTGTATTTTTATTTTCTTAAACAACTTCAGAATTATATTCATATAGGGAATCCTTTAAATATGAAGAAACCATTCTCCATGTAGAAATGCGTGTGTGTGTGTGTGTGTGTGTGTGTGTGTGTGTGTGTGTGTGTGTGCGCGCGCGCGCGCTATGGTTGTTGCTGGTTTGAGATATTTCCCTGTCTGCTCTTGAACTTATAGACTCCAAAGATCACCTCCCAAGTCCTATGATCATAAACAGATGTCCCCAAATCCAGCCTCACCCCCTATAAACTGCTAAACCAGTATTTCACTTATGGTAGAACTAAAGACTATATATCCAAAATACTGACTTAAAAATTATTAGAAAAAGCATTTCAAATTTCTGTATTGTAAATCCATTTTGCATCTGTTCTGAGACTCTATCTACTACTCTCTCAATTCCTGGGAACTGCTTTTCAACATAGAATTAATCCTTAATCATTGTTACACAGTGTTATCAGTGAACAGATAGTGTGACCTAAAGCCACAAGTTCTACCAAGAACCATCTCAAAGACAAGGAAATGCAGACCCTGATTCTGGCCTGATGAAGGTGGCAGAGTAATTCAATACTACACATCAAGTACTGGGAAAGCATATAATTCAGTGCAAATAAATACCTCCTCCTCTCCTTCCCAAAATGAACTGGAAATCATAGTGGGTGCCAAGAAAAGAAAGAGTAGCCTGCAGAGCCTGCAGCAGACACTATGGTGGCAGCAACCTCGAGGAAACCTGATCTTGTCCTGAATCTAAAATTATGGTCATGTTCCATTTCCAGATGTGTGTTTTACCACCTGTAAGGTTTGGAGAAGGCCTACTTCTCTAGATCGTAGCGAAGAGACAAGGGCTTCTCTGCTTCCATGCTCACAATGGGCACATCAAAATTCAACCCCTTATGTAAGCAAAGCCTGTCTTCTAGAGGGTCCCTGAGGAGGCACAGCTGACGAATGTTCTTCTGAGTCTGGCAAGTAAACAAGTCTAGGAACTCTAGCTTTAATGAAATCAAAAATTAACACTCTCATTAAATCAGCAAGAAGAAAATAGCCCAGACTCACTAGTGGACGGGGTAAATGTCCCTGGGTTAAACCCAGCTGGGCCTGCCAGGAAAAGGTCCTGGAATGTTCCTGTTCAACTAGCATCACTGGTGGCTCTGAGCCTGTACTGAGAACCAGCCAATAGCTTACTAGAGCAATCTGCTCCTGTTGGGCCGTTTAGCATCTTCTATGGATCTCCTCTGAAAACCTGGTCTGGCCATATTGACCACTTACATGGTTGGATTTCCTCAAGAGCACAGATTAGACCCAGGTTCGAGTAGATAAGAAGAATCAGAGGGCCAGTTTGGCGCTGTCCATTGTGTTGACTAAACTATGGGGCCATGATTTCGTTGCCTGGAGCCTGAAGAGAATCTATGGACGCTCAGTTCTTGTCCAACTGCTACTGAGAAACACCTAGCAAAGAGAGAGAACGGAGTCCCCTGTGCAGAGGTGAACACCTCTGGAACAGTTTGCAGGACACCAATAGCAGAGATTCTCTGTCATGGGATGATTCTGTGTCACATGCAGTGACACACTGGGTGGATTCTATCAGAAAGCTGGAAGGGAGAATCATATGTGGGTGAGTTTGCCTGTGAGATTGTGGCCAGGCACGATTGTCTCTGCCCTTTGTATCCCAGGTTCTACAGGATGTGAGCAGCAGTTTCATGATGAAAACCAGGAAAACAGTTGCCCTTGCTTTCACTAGTCCAAAGGCTGCAGTCTGTAAACTGCAACAAACCCACATAGCTTAGTTGAACTAACCACACATGGAATTATTCTAGAACATTCTAGGCCAACATGGAACATGTTAGAAATCTCACATTTCCATGTGGACTCTCGAGGTTTCACGTTCAAATCCCTGTCTTGACCTTTGAACAGACTTAGCAGCAGTGGGCTGTATTTTGAGGCAGCCTGATTGACAAGACTGAGTGGCAGGTTAGCCTTTGACATGAGCTCCTCCTCCTCTGGTTCTGTCCTTGCCAAGCCCTTCAGTGCCCAGCCTGATCACATAAACACTCGCATTTCTGAGCATCTTGCCCTAATTTCTTCAGAATTCTTTTGCCAGGGTTATCTCTTGGGTCCACATCAACAAGCCAGCAGGGTGGGCTGGACCATCACGATGGGAAGCCATTGCACAGAGCAGAGCACCAAAGTCCATGGATGACAGAGAGCATAGGGCATGCCCTGGATCAAAAATCTGTTCTCTCTCCCCCACCCCCATCACTTCAGTAATCAGATCCCCAGCCCCTAGTCTGTTCTGGAGGGAAGTTATTCCCCAGCTTGGTTAGGATGTTTCTGGCTTTGTGCAGCCATAAAGGAATTGGATTTAGCCTTGTTTGGCTTCCCCGTTCTCTTACTGACAGCACTATTTAATGGACAAACAGTTTGTTTTATTTATCTGACAGGGTTTCTTCGCATTGTTTAAGGTTATCGGGCCTCTCCCCTGCAGATCATATTACAGCTTGTGCCGGCTCGACCCTCAGCAGGGTTCACTCTAAATCAGATCCTTATCATTGCCTCAGTGATAAATAGAGGCCTGGGAGCCCACAGCCAGGTTATTTATTTAGTGCCTCTGTGGGTCATGTTTTATACAGATCGGGCTTCTTGTCAGACCTTCGAGGATCCAGCTTAGGTTGCACTCGGGAACTAAAACCCAAAGCCCCTTAAATAATGTTAACTTAACAGCTGACGTTTTTATGAAATAAGTCTGTGCAAATGTGTGGAGGAAAGGGCACAGCAGAGACAGAGAGCTGGAGGTAGGTTTCAGTGTGGAAGCCTGGGTGTGGTGGGAGGAGCAAGCTGAGAGCCAAGAGCAAGCAGGTGTGTGGGTGGGTGTTGAGATAGCTTGAGAGGAGAGAAGAGAACCCAGGCTTTGGGTTTTTTTTTTCTGCTTATTCCAAACCAATAAAGAATATATTCCGATTCCAAGTGGAGTTTGTCTTGGAGAAGTTTTTAAAAGGAAAGGTGGCATACTATGCACCTCAAGGAGGTGAGCAAAGTACAGAGGGAGCAAGCTGAGGTCTAGCATGGAGGGAATTACATCGAGAGGGGGAGGGAGAAGGGAAGGGGATGTATTGTTTCTGAAGAGCACACAAACAAGACCATCTGGCCAGGCTGGGGACACAGAAGCATCTGGCAGAGAGCCTCATCCTTACCCTGTTCTTCAAAGGCAAGGTGTTCTTGTCATATGTGAACGTAGTCACTCACCATCACTTTTGTGTCTGTGTCTCTGTGCACCATGCGGTCCGTGCCTTGCTTTGCCGAGCCGTGTTTGACATGCAACTTTGTAAATTTGAAATTATCTTATAGCGTTTCATCTTTTTGAACATGCCGAGAAGAGGAGGAGGCAGGAAGAGGGAGGAAAAGAGGAAGAGGAGGAGGAGGAGGAGGAAGAGAAGGCAGTAGCAGTAATAGTACCAGTTGATTTCAACCTTCCAAGTCCTGAAAGGGATGAAGATCCCCTTTCAAAGAACTGTAACCGGCCCCTCTTTAGCTGGAATTTGATAAGAAAGGCATGAACCTGTTTGAAAAACCCCCAAGTGCTTCCTGTCTGAGAAAAAGCTCAGAGACAGTTTAACCTGATTACTCTTGCAAGTTTGTATCCCCAGCTGCTGCACAACATGCTGCCTTGTGCAAAGTGGTACAAGCCTGCTTGTGGAGATGCTTGTGAATTCTGGCTGGTCAAAGGCCACATGCATCCACCACTTAGTTACAAACAGGCTTGAAGCATGGTTTTGTGATTAGAAGGGGCTCTCTGTGCTACTACCCTGGCATGGAACCTGTTTGGAAGCTGGATGTTTTGGGGGAAGAGTTATTCAATGCATTACATGAAAATATAGAGCATGCAAAGGTGTGTGTGAGGGTGGAGGACCTGACCCAGCCTTCAGAAGATGCTATAGCTTGGCTTGTTCAGCAGCAAGAATGAATGGAAGACACCTGCTGTCTAAGGAAGATAGGTGGAAATTACGGCCACCAATGTAGGCGTAGGAAGTTATCACTGAAGCCATATGGAGTCAACTAGGAAGCCAAGAGTCCCTGGTGTCCTTCGTCCTTGTAAATCTCTAAAAATGATGGTGCTTACGGTTTCCAAAATAATTAAGCCTTGTCAAGAAATGTTTCTATCATCTCTAGTAACTCTGTCTAGTAACTCTTCCACAGCAGTGATGGGCCTGGCACTGTTCAAAGCATTTTACAAGCATGAACTCCTGTGCATCACTTTTTGTTTCCAGAAGCTAAACTCTCATATCCCACCACTGTCTTAAGCATCAAGAAATTGTGCAGGTTAAGTTACGTAACCTGAAGTCACATGAGAGTCAAATCCAAGCAGCCTGGCTCAAGTCCGTGGTCCTTCTCAAAAGCTCTGGCAGCAGGCAGACGCAATGTGTTTGGGATCCATGGTTACCTCTCCAGGAGCCATGCTCAAAAGGGACCTGTGCTGCTCTTTGTTGAGCTTCTTGGGGTCTGTCTTTGTCACTAACGCCTGTATGCTCTCCTCGTTGTGTCTGATGATCACTTTTTTTATGATCTGCTGTAGACTTCCATCCATCTTTCTATTTCTTGCCTGTGCTTAGACAGCATCTCTGTGCCTCACATTCCTGACTGCTCATCTGGGCAGGTGTGACTCCTCGAACCCTGTTCCGGAGGGTCCCTCATCTCTCCCTGGACACCTTGAATCTCCACTGCCTCTATGCAAAGCAGCATAGCCACTGTCCAGTGGGACAGGTAGATACCGAGTGGATATGGGTTGAGATAACGCATAGAGGAATAAATGACAGCGTGCCAGAGCTACGTGCCTGCCCCACTGGGGCCTGCTCCTGCTTGAGACAATATCCAGGCACATTCTCTTGAGAGGAGCAGCAGCCAGGAAAACACAAGAGGATAAAGGAGCCTTCTCGGAAGCCCCAGTGGAGTTATAGCACATTCACATTCTAAGTCCCTTCTAACTACAGGGTTCAACCCCTAACGTTAAAAACACGTTGAGTATACACGTGTGGGGTAAAAAAAAAAAAATGAAGATGGAAATGAATAGAATCGTAATGTTATCTATCTATGGTCCAAGATGGGGAACAGGAGTGAAAACCAGCAGCATGGCATTGCTTAGGGCTCTGGAATTGGGTCCTTTTTAAATATACTTCATCTGAAAGAGAGTGGCCACCATTAAGACAGTAAATCTCATGTTTCATCTCATACATGCAATCCAAATATTATTGAGATACATATTCATTTAATTGTAAGTCACCAAAGTGGAAGGGGACCAGTGGAAGGGGGGGGGGGACAAAGTAAGATACGAGGAGGTGAATGTGACTGAAGGACATTATAGACATGCATGAAGATGTCTTAATGGGATTTATTATATTGTATAATTAAGAAGGAGGATTGCACCTACTAGTGAGTCTTGTTATGCCCATGTGAGTGTACATGTGAAGAATAACAATATAGAAACAGAGACTGGACCACCATGCAAGGGAACATTGCGCTCACAGCTGCCCTAATCTGTTCTTCAAAAGCAGGGTGATCTCTGAGTGAACTGTCCAAGGAATTGTCCAAGAGATTGCCCAAGTCCTGACCTGAGAATGGCAGGGGTTGTCAACACTAGCATGACACACCTGTTATAATGGGACAAGTTTTGCCCTTTGGACTTAAGGTAAGCACCGTGTGATGGGGGCATGGGAGGCATTTGGCATTTGGTATCAGCTAAGTCAACATTGCAACATGGTACAAACACATTAGAATGATTGTGCTAGAAGAAAGCTAAACCATTTTAAGAACAAAAAAACAAAAACAAACCTATTACAGTCAACATAGTGGAGAATATGCATCACATTCACAGTGAAGTCATAGCCCATGAGCACTCTGAGTGTGTAGCATGTGATGCTGTTAAATGCTTGGCACAATGCCCCACACTGCTCAGAAGGGCTGCTCAACAATACTTGATAGCTGATTGATCTTATGAACAAGCACTTGGGAATATGATTCAGTTTAATAGTTTTAAAAGTATGTTCGTAGATAATTAACTTATATGTTGTTCTCTAAATAGCAAAAAGGCGGAGATCAGTCTTACCAGAGGATCTTGGAGTGTAAATAAGATGTAAGCCTCTTCTATTTGAGACGCACTCTCAGGAAATGCCCATAGAGAAGAGGGGTATCTTATTTCACATGGATAACTGCATTAGGTGTCCATAGAGGAAACTGAGTTCCCAGCTGGCTCGTGTAAGGAGCAAAGAAACCAGAGTATGAACTAGCTCTTGCCCATCACTGGCTGAGTCCTGAAGTTCTGAAGGTGTTGGATGCCCAGCACTCACTGTCTGTTCTAGCCCCTGGCTCAGTTGCCCTGTTACCAGAACAAGAAATCTTTAGCAGGAGTGGTGACTGTCAGGGTGACGTCAGAGAAGGACCAACAAGCTTATATGAAGTAGTCAGCCATGCTTTGTGCACCAGAAATGTCTCCATGCTGTTGTTTAGCATGGAACCTCATCATGGAATGCTGCCATTTCTCTCTGTCAACTCAAAGTCATCCTCAGTAGGAGAGCCTACTCCATAGTAGGAAATCAATAGTCTTTGAATAAGGAGTCTGTCATTCAGTGGCCATTCAAATTTCACTACCTTCGAGAAACATTGTGCATGCTTCCCTAATGGCCCCAGCACATTGTGAACTAGAGCTGTGGTCCTAGTTCTTCATCTCGTCTTGTTAAGAGAATGGTCTCCATGATCCGAACCTTCACTTGGCTCAGTGGTAACACATTAGCCAACATGAAGGTAGTAAGCCTTAGCAGGTTTTTCATCATCAGAATTGGATCAGTCTAATTTTCAGGTATCGACCAGCTTACAGATCGATATTAATAGAAACACTTGCACAACCCATGGCATTGGTGCTCTCGTGGTTACTAACGCTACTAAAATTGGCCTCACAAGGTCTTACAAATGAATAAATACACAGGAAGGAAAAATCAGCATGTGCCACAAATGAGAGATTCTATTCTCTTGGAATTAAAGATGTCCCTGTCCATTTTGTGCCTGCATAATTTATAATGAGCATGAATTTGTGGGCTGTCAGCTCTGGAGGCTGGGGAGACCCAATGCCATGGCATTGGGGGGATCTTTTCACTATATCATATCAGGGCAGAATTTGTGATCTCCCTAAATGCTGAGACTATAGGCATGCACCCGCAGTCTCTACTGAGTCTCACCCTTCAGCACTGTTACAATGGCCAATACATTTCAACAGGGATTTTGAAGGGGATCAATAACAAAAAAACAAGGCAAACGTGGAAATACTGCACTTGTCCTTCTTCAATTTGGGGGGTAGGTCGCCTTACACTCCCAGACTGTTTCTCCCCATAACAGACAAGAACACTCAAATGGATCCTTCACACATCTCTGCTCAGCCCTGTGCAATGGCTCCTAGGTGACTCAGAATGAATGTAGACATCCTAGGTTATCGTGAACATGTGGTCTCTATCGACCCCTTCCAGGCACCGCCGAAGAACACTTGTCCATTGCATCTCCCGATCGCTGCCACGGTCCTTTTCGATTTTGGAGTGTAGTTTTGTCCACCTCGACACAAGTTCTCTGGCCACCAGTCTGCTCTGTTCCGAAGCACAGAGCTGCCTCATGCCTGTTCCCCAGAGCTCACCTCCATCACCCCTTTTGTTAGAAAGAGATTCTCAAGCAAACCCTCTCCTACATTCATCAGGACTTTCCTGAGCTACATTTTCACCTTTGTAAGAGTACTTTGACGAGCCTCGAAGCACTTGAGTGGAGAGTCATCCCCGCCAAGCCAGAACCTGCACTTTCTAAACCTCGCTCAGCATAGCATAGACTTGGAGTAAAAGTCTCTGGAATGAAACACAGTTTTCAAATGAATCATAAAATTCAAATCCAGGTGACTGAGTCACTGAGTCACCCCTGCAACCATGTGCCTTCCTCAACGAGTCACCTTGGAAAACGCCACGGGTGTTTCCACAGAGACCAGACCTTGGCCCCCTTTTCATGCCTTCTTTGAATGTCTGCAGCTCAGGGAAAAATGGAAGACCCATCTCTGTGGGTTTTTTCTCTGAAATCTCAAGTCCTGCGTAATACCACAAAAAAAAAAACACACACACACACACACACACACACAAATACCACCCCTCCTCCCAGCCCTTGCATGTAACAGAGAAGCTCCTGTATACAGGAAGCCAGCTGCCCAAACTTAGCATCTCTAGACATATGGAAAGATTGGATTAACTTGCTTGTCTTTGTGAAGACATTAATATTGTTCTGTCACTGAGAAGCTGAAACACCTGATAAATCTCCATTTACAGGCAAATTTGTAGATGCTAAGTGGAGTCATAATAATAGTGTTGTAATTCTTATTGAGCATGCTCAGAGTGGTGGAATATTTATAGCATCCTGTTCAATGCTACACACTTGGGGACACAAATTACAAACTCTTAGAGTTTGGGGGAAAGTTTATAAAAAGGGTGACAATAGAAATAAAATCTAATTTGGGGAAATTATGGTGGGAAATGACTCAACCAAATTAGAAATCATTTTTTACTTGCTTCACAGATGGTATCCAGACAGACTAAAGAGAAGAGATAGATTTCTTATAAATGCAGCTAATGGACTGTCAGGTATGCAGCCATGGCCAGTTTCTCCAGAGTTAAATTGGAGTGAGAGGTGTCATAGCCAGAAAAAAAAAAAATCTCACTAACCCTCAGCTGCAAGCTTCACTTCTCACCTGTGCATTGGTGGCTCACTCAGGCTCAGGGGGTCTCGACTTAGCTAGTCTGGGCTCAGGTATGCTTCACATGTCTGTGGCCAGCAGGTCCCCACAGCTCATTCTTCTCATGGTAGTAGCAATAGTCACAGGGCAAACCCAAATACGTCAGCACTTTTCAATTTTGTACCCTGACCCACCACCCTCAGATGTCCCATAGGCCAAAGTAAATCACAGTAGCAAACCTAAGGTCAAGGGACAGGAAGTGTACTCTACCATGATGGGGACAAAACAAAGCTCGAGCTCTAACAACCCATTATGAAATGCCTAAATCCATTCAGCTGCTCTTAGAAAATAACAGAATAGAAACCATTTCCCACAGTTGTGGGGTGGGGGCTACCATGTTCAA
>JADRCD010206545.1:15261-27653 GCA_019843815.1 Montemys delectorum
TTATAGGATAATAACCAGTTAGCTAGCCTGACAGAAGTTACTGACACCAAGTTCCCAGTGGGACGAACTTTGTGAGGGCCTTAGAACATTCCATTTAAGGAGGAACTCACTTCCAGGCATTGCACTATGGGCCTCTCACGTGAAGCACCTCCTTAAATTTTAGAGCCTAGGTGTCTAACTCTCTTCATTCAAGATCCATCCATGTCCCTCTGACTTTTCACTCCTTCAAATTGGATCTTCACCCTGCCGCCAACTGAAAAGAAAATCACAACTTTTATGTATGGCAGACATTGGCTAGTGACTTGCCAAGCTGTTTCTTGGTCCTCGGTACTCCTGGATGGATCCCTTAGCCTCTGTAGCCATCAAGGGATAACCTGCCATACAGTAAAATGCTGAGAGATGGAAGAAGCCTCGGTCCCAATCAGTGCATGGCACACAGCCCTGCCCAAGCCTCCCTGCCCCCATGGCACAGTGACACTGACACGACATTCATTTATGTTTAAACCATGCTTATCGGCAGGTAGCATGGTATGTGGCATTTTGGTGGTCTTTCCTTATTGGCACAATAAATGGCAATTATCCAAAAAATCTTTCTTAAAGCAAAAACTTGAGACCTCACTGTAAGTGTCACCCTGCATTACCGAAGGCAGTGCAGACATTTACTGTGTGATATTTCTCTCAAGGTCCCTAACATCTTTCTAACTAAAGTGGCCTATCTATGAAGACCCCATAATTTGAATTGTCACTTGGAGGAAGGAACCTTGAAGCATCTAAAAGGACCAAGATGCTAATGAGCTCTGTCCCACCCCTTCCTCTTAGGGCTTTATGGGACCGTTACATTTCATAATTTGCTGACAATACTTTATAGCCCATGAGGTGCATATGGGAGAGGGAGTTGCTGTCAGCCCTTCAGTCTAAATGAATATATCAGTTTCCTTTCTGGGAAGGAGCAGTGCACTTGGAGATTTAGGGCTGTTAAGGGAACAAAAAGAGCCCATTAACTGGAAAAGAGGGGCTGAAAGCATGCATTTGCTACAAAGAAGACCCTTCACATGCACACCTCAATGAAACCTCACCAATTGTTACCCACTTTTATAGTTGAAGAAGCTGAAGTTATGGGTGCAAGAGCACTCAGTAAACAATTCCATTCTGTGCTCAGTCAGACTTTTAAACTCTGGGCCTATGTGGCCCTAGAACCTGCCCCTTTGTTAACACGAGATCCTGACCAATAACATCCTCTGCTACTTGAAAATGGGACCAGGGACTAGAGTTGGGAAGTGAAAAAAGTGGTAAAAGGAAGTGTGGTGGTTTGACTAGAATGGCCCCTACAGGTTCCTATATTTGAATGCTTAGCCACCCAAAGAGTAGGACTATTTGAAAGGATTAAAAGGATTAGAAGGTGCCACCTTCTTGGAGGAAGTGTGGGGTGGACTTTGAGGTTTGGGGGGGGTAGGTCATGGGGAACCACTGGGGGTGGATTAAAGTTTCCAAAGCCCAATCAAGGTCCATCTCTCTCTCTCTTCTAGCTCCCTACAGATCCAGATGTAGAACTCTCAGCTCCTTCTCCAGCCCATATCTGCCTGCATGTTGCCATGTGTGTCCCACCATGATGATAATGGAGTAAGTCTCTGAAACTGTAAGTCAGTCCCAGTCAAATGACTTCTTTATAAGAGTTGCCTTGGTCATGGAGACATGTCACAGCAATAGAGTACTGACTGAAAGAGCCGTTTTGGACCAGAGACCAGAGATTTGTCTGTGTCCTTCGTAATAGCCATCCTTTGTTCCCTTCGCCTGTAAGATGAAGCCAGAGATCTCTTCGGTTGCTCAGTGAGTCAGCCTGACTGTTCCTCATGGCCCTGGATGTGCCTGCCTTTCCCTGTAGCCTCCCAATTCACTCAGGGTAGACTTATGGCACATGGCTGTCAATTTGACTTGAATTGTTCAATTGCTGCTGACATTTCCTTCACCACCCTACGAACTTCTCCAGCCCCAAGAAGCAGCAACTTGTGCCCTTGGAAACTGAATAGAAAACAACCATATTGATTTTCTACTATCAACAAGAAAGACACAATCTGTCTGTGCTGAGAATGGTCATAATGCATTTTACCCCATTTTCAACAGTATGCCTCCTCCTGACATGGCTTGCTCTGCTCTCACCTCCTGCTGTTGAGGACTCTGCTAGAATTAACCCTGAAGTGCCAGCACCTTCACAGGGCTTCCTAGTTTCTGGTTAGAAATGAGCACAATGTTTTGAGAAGAACTTGATTAGAGAGGAGTTATGTCCACTTACAGATCACAACTGAACCCAGGAGGGAAGTTGGAGCAATGGGCTGCGGGAGTTTCTTTTCCCACAACTGTTTCAAAAGACTGTGACATTTGGCTCTATTAAAAGCACTATTCATGTTCACATGGGTTGCCACATATACATATTGAAGTGTCAGACCATTATGCAGAATATTTTATCCATTACATAACCAAGATCTCATGTATGAGTTATTATTGTAACTTACTAGAACTTATTTTTCTTGCAATCTGGTATTTCAATCAGACATTTCTTGATCGCTTTGTTTTTGACATGCCTTATATACCAAAAAAGGAGATACAGGGACCTTGAAATAGCAAGCCTGAGCTTCTGGGACAACTGTAGTGTCAAAACCAGTCAATATTTATGCCTAGCAACCTTGACAATATCCTTTTAATTAAAATCAATGGCGAAATAAAACATGCATTAGAATGCACTGGGGATCGCTCACCTTGGGAGAATGGTGGGGGAGGGGGCGGGGGAGCCCAATACAAGCACGGTGTGCCTGCAGGACATGTAGCCCTTTGTGGGGCTGTGGTTTCTATGGCTGTGAATCTCTTCTTCCAATGGCCTCTTTCCTTCAGTGCTTGGAACCTCTATTTCTCATTTTTGGTCTTCTTTGTTTCTTTCTGAGTTTGTCTTCCTTTTGGTACAACTCTCTTGAGATGGCTATTTAAGGAAAACAATCTTAAAAACTCATTCCTCAGATATGTCTGATAAACTAACTGGATTGGATAGGTAAATTGGAAGCTTTCAGTTTAGAGGCTGGCTTTTTTTTTTTTTTTTTTTTTTTTTTTGAGAACTTTTCTTTAGCTAGGCAGATGACCTTGGGTAGAGGTGGGAACATTTAAGAGGATGTTCTTTATTGAGTCTCAGCTACACCGTCTATGAAATGAAATAAACGGCTTTAACTCCGAAAGCCTTTTCCCAAGTCTCCAGGAGCACTCAGTTGGGCAGGTAGTGATAAAAGTAATAGCTACCTCGGGTCATAGAGCATGTCTTGGTTAGAAAGTGTGACTCTCTCATTTAATGCTGCCCCAAATCCATGAGCTATATATTACTAACGCCACATAATCCCAACTGAAGCTGGAGAGATGGAACCTCTCTCAAATGTCATCTAGCTGTTTAGTGGCCAAGGTCTGAGTACCTTACCAAGTCCCAACCCACCTTTTTTGTATCTCTAGAACGCAGAGGGGCCTCAGGCCTAGAATGTGTCACCTTCCTTACCTTACAGACTTTGAAGAGAATCCTGTGAGTGTGTCCCTGCTTACAAAATTCTCTATAGTTCCAAAGAAGTTTACAGAGGGGTCGCTCCACCTCAGGCCATGCCCAAAGTCTCAGACTTCCCCACACTTACACCAAGATGACTCTGAGATACATCCTGGTGTGATTTCAAAGGCTTTGTAGTGACAGGGTGAGTTGACCGAAAATAGAAGGCAATTTAACACTGTCCTCTTTGGCCTCGAGACACAGACTAAGCATCAGATATGCACACTTTATTTAAAGCTGAGCCTTAGTGGGGGTGGGTCTTTGTGTTTGTTTTTCTCCTGCATCTGGGGTCCTCTCAGATTACTCTCTGGGGTTTGCAAAATAACACACTTTCTTAAAAGCTTCCCGGCCTTATCTCATTTCCTAATCACCGCACACAGATATGAGAGGTTTCAACACCAGTGTTTCCTCTTCGGAGTCTCTGAGTCCTCAGAGATCTGCGAGTGTTGGGTCTAATTTGTGAAAAGGGTTTGTGGATGTGCTCCTCCCAAATTGTGGAACATTCTGATCAGATGGGCAAGCCAAAAGCTTGGCATCTGATCAGGGAGTTATTTCCAAATAACTCAAGGGATTCAACTGCAACTGTCAGTCTCCTGTTACCCCCAAATGGTGAGGCGGGAGGAGAGGCAGCAGCAATCCTAAGAAGGGAAACGATGCTGACGACTTGCTAGGGGCTTCTCAGCTAAGGCTTCGGAAGCCGGGCCCCAGCCCATAAGTTTTTACCTTATCAATTTCCAGCAATGGGAAGCCTCCACCAGCTCTCTCTTCCTGTGCATCCGGTCTCTCACTGTCTTCTCGCCTTCTTCCCTATCTCCATTCACTTCACTGCTCTCCCCAACCAAACACTAACCTCTGGCATTCTAACATGTATGTCCCTTAAAAAAAAAAAAGTAGCCATACAGGAAAGGCCACACCACATGTGCCATGGAGAAAACAAGGTGGCTGGAATAAGGCATGCAAAATCTCACAGGGAACTGGTATTTAAAAATACCAAGTGGATACCTGGGTTTGTATCACTACCCAGGGGTGCTGAGCAACTCTCTTCCTACTCCCTCAGTGCTGGGAAAGTCTACATAGGAATTTAGTTTTGAATCTGTAGCCAGCAGGAAGAAACCCCCTGACTGCTTAGTTCTTAGTGGTGCCCAAAGGGGACCTGAGATTCTGGACAGTCAACACTGTCCTGTAATAACAGGCCAACCTGAGGGCAGTGGAGACTTGTGGGAAGCACCTCAAATGCCTCAGTGAGGGTCTCCTGGGAGCCCTTTCATGATATGGACCCTCATCCCACCCAGAGGTGAAGCAGGCCGGAAGGGACTCCTTTGCTCCTGTTCTGTTCCAATAACTGCAAGAGGCAACACTGTTGGAGAAAACCAGGACAGATCATTGCAATGAGATCCTGAGCTTTATGGTGTAAGCTCTCCTGTCTCTAGCTAGCAATGAAAAGTACTCGCATCCAAAACAACATCTCAAATCTGAATTTAAAAAAAAAAAATAATGGATGCCAATAACAAGATGATAGAAAACTACACAGCTAGAGTTTTGGTTTGGTTTGTTGTTTGTGGGGTTTTGTTTGTTTGTTTGTTTGGGTTTTTTGTAAGCCATGGTAATGAGCTCAAAAATTAATTGTAAATATTCTTTTTAAGTTTTTAAATATAAATCAGAAACAAAAAATACCCTTTTGAGAGAGGGAGAGAAAAAAGTAAAGAATAAACAGATGTAAGTTTTAAACTTGAAAAATCGATAACTGGAAGTATAATTGTAACAGACAGAGGCACATAGGAGAAGAATGGTTCTGAAAAGAGAGGACTCTGGAATAGGCCTACTTTAAATAGACTGAAAAGAGCCGAAAGCAGAAAGAACCACCTCAGAAGCCGTGAGGCTGAGACAAATACTGACCCTGTGTCATCTACCTGCTCAAAGAGACAGATAAGCTTGGTAGCTTGAAAGTTTCTATGGTGGTCAGAATAGGCTCATAGGGAGGGGCACGGAAGGGAGGTGTGGCCCTGTTGGAAGAAGTGTGTCACTGGAGGGGGGGGGCGGTTCCAGGTCTCCTCCTATGCTCAGGCTTCCTCCTTGCTGTTGTAGATGTCAGTCCTCTCCTGGCTGCAGTTGGGTCAAGGTGTAGAACACACAGCTTCTCCAGCACCATGTCTGCCTGCACGCTGCCTGCACACTGCCTACACGCTGCCATGATGTTAATGGACTGAACCTCTGAAATTGTAAGCCAGCCTCAATACAACATTGTCCCTTAAAAAAGAAGTTGCATTGGTCATGGTGTCTCTTCACGGCAATAAAACCCTAAGACAGACACGAACCTCTGAACCTGTAAGACAGTTCCAATGAAATGTTTTACTTTATAAGACTTGCTGTGGCCATGGTGACTCTATACAGCAAAGGAAACCCTAACTAAGACAGTTTCCAAATTTGAAAAAAGAATCTAAACTACAGATTGAAGCTACACTCAAAGAAATTTGTGCAAAAGTATCATGCTCAAACTTCTAAAACTGAAAGACCCCACCCACCCACCCCATCCCACCCCCCAAAAAAAACAGACGTTGACAGCAGACAA
Source organism: Montemys delectorum (assembly GCA_019843815.1). Classification (NCBI taxonomy): domain Eukaryota; kingdom Metazoa; phylum Chordata; class Mammalia; order Rodentia; family Muridae; genus Montemys; species Montemys delectorum. Next base: position 21,402 of record JADRCD010206545.1, read on the forward strand.
AGAAAAACAATCTAAATGAAGTTTATTTCTCATCGGAAACTGGGGAAGAAGATAGCAAACCATGTACACAGCTCGAGGAAAAAAACTGGTATCCGAGTAGTTTCTATCTAAAGATGCACTTCAAGAGTGACGAGGGCCAGGTGCAGTGGCATGGCTTTCTTTCCAGCACTTGGGAGGTGGAGGCAGAATCAGAAGTTCAAGGCTAGCCTCTTTTACATAGTAAATTCCAGGCCAGCCTGGGCTATAACAGACCCTGTTTTAAACAAACAAACAAAATAACAAAAAACGGAAAAGGAATGCAGAGAAAATTAAGACATTCGGAAAAACTGAGAGAATTTGTCACTGGCAGACAAACACTACAAAATGGCTAAAATCCCACAAACATAAAATTTGTGTAAATCCCTGAAGGATACAGAAAGTGAGGCAAATCTTTGGTACTTGTACCCTTCAAACTGGTAGCTGGCCACATCAGCAGACTCTAACTGTGGGTATATAAAATATAATTCTTACACGAAACCCTAAAAAATTCTATAGATTAAAATAGACCCAAAATCTGATACAATAAGATAAACCAGAATTAAAAAAAAAAAAAGTTTAAAATAAACTACAAGAAGCCAGGAAAAGTAGAAAATAAATAGTTAACAAAGTACAGGAGGACAAACTTTTCTATTTTAAATGTCCTAATATTAATAAAGTTCACCACAGAATGTTAGCATTACTCTACTATCTGAACCAAAGAGAGTGGGAAATGAGGAAGCCACAGACCAGCATGACCCACGGATATGGGTGCAAAAGTCCTTAAGAGAATATAGGTAAACATGAGTCAACAATACAGAAAAAGAAATATATACCATAACTGGCATGGGCACTGAGTGGTGGTTAACAAAACTACCTATTGAAAAGCTCCTGATCACATTTCAACCCAAGCAAGGCTTGTAGGCTAAAGTATAACTTTGTACTTGCTAGTTAAGTATTGAAGGCATCCCCGAATATCCACATACAACTAGTTAGCAAAAAATAGAGACTTATTGCTCTAGGCTTCTAAAGAAATTTCTGTCCAATCGTTAGCTAATTATGGAGCTGAGTTGAGACTTTATTGACTATCCATAACAAAGATTTCACAGAATTAGTTCCTTACATCTAAATTTGCAGTAACAACTACAGAAGGAAACAATGAAGAAGAACTCAGAGAAAGAAAAACATATATTTTTTAGAGTTACCATTAGACTGCTAGAAATATATTCTTTTCAGCTTCACACACACACACACACACACACACACACACACACACACAAATATATATATATGAATTTCCTGCAAATAAATCCTCTGCATAGGAAGGAAATCTTTACAGACTGTAACTGAGAAAGCTAAGATCTATTCTCAGAAGACAATGACTTTAAGTAAGCTACTTTAAATATGTTCACAAAGCTGAAGGAAAATATGTGGAAATGCATAATCAAAAAGAAATAAGCAATAAGATATGCAAATTATACAAAGCAATCGAGGGGAAATTTTGTAATTGAAAAGTATAAAAGCTGACATGAAAAATTCACTAGCCAGGATAGAAAAAAGGCTAGACTAGGAAGTGCCTTGCACCAGAAACTTGCAGGATCATCAAGAGAACAAACGCACAGCATGCTGGTCCTGGTAAGAGGAACAGAAAGGGATAGTGGGAATATCTGAAGAAATGATTCCTCAACACTCAAAAAGCTCAGATAATTTCACATAGAATGCAAGGAAATTCACACCTACACACATCAGAGTCAAACTGTCAAAAATTCAAAGACAAAGAGAGGCTCCTGAAAGCAGAGAGAAGCTATTAATCACGTACAGAGAATCTCGAAGAAGATTAATAGGTGGTTTCTTATCAGAAATCGTGGAGGTCAGAAAACATCGGAAAGACATTTTCAAAGTTCTCAAAAGGAAAAAAAAAGCTATCCAGCAAGTGCATTTGTTTTGTTTTGTGTTTTCATCTGGCAAAACTATCCTTCACAGAGAAAGAGACAATTAAGGTAAAATGTTAAATATTTGACATAAAGTAAGTCAAAATTATCAGACCTTTTTGCTAACAGACCTACCTTACGAGAAATACTAAAAGCAGTCTTTCTGGTTTAATTAAAAGAGAGTGGAACGACTGTTTCATCCACAGTAAACAGGATACCAGAGAAGTAGTTACATAGATAATTAAAAAGAAAAATATAAATATACTTCTATTGCTTAAAATTCTCATTAAACATGACTTAAAAATACAGAAGCTCCATAACATAATAATTATAAAAACCCAAGCTGGGAAAACAATGTGTGAAGATGTGACTTATGAAAAAAAATGAGACATGTGAATAAAACCATACAAGAGTAAAATTTTTATATTCAGTTGATATCAGGTGGCTCCTAGAAATAAACCTGATTTTATATAAATTAAGATATTAATGGCAATCTTCAGGGAAACTATTGAGAAAACATCTCAAAATTCCATGTTCAAAAAGAAGAAGAAATTTTAAGTGATAACACTGAAACTGTTTAACAGAAAAGAAAGCAGAACTAGAAAATTTGGAGTGGAAGAGAAAACAACAAGATGGAGTTATCAATTCTGTATCTTTACTATTTGCATTAGATAAGTGAAGCAAGATCTTCACTTAAAACTCTTAGAAACTATTTCCAGGAGAAACTATTAGGAAGGGATATTTAAAAGTATTTAGTTTCTCAGTGGTAGAACACTTGCCATGGTACTAATGGTTAAAAAAAACATGCTTTATGATCAAAAAGTAATGGATTGCAGTTGTGTAAAATAATGCAAAGGGAGCTAGGATAGCTATGATATCAGTCACAAGAGATTGTTTTACATGTACTAGATACAAAGTATGAAATCTTAAATGATAAAAGAAACAACTGACAAAGTACATATAACAATTTAAAACCTATATGTACCTAAGGACAGAGCCTCAAAGCACATAACTTAAAGCATGACAGATCTGAAGGAAAACATAAAGAATGCAATTATAAATAAGTGAAGACTCAGTAATGTGCAGAACAACTAGACTGAAGGTATGTGAGGACCCAGAGGAGTCTTAGATGAGACTGTAACCCAAGCTCAGCTAACAATAATCTACAAGACACTGCAGCTAACAGCGGCAGGCTTAGCTACCTTCTCAAATGACAGAGAACATTCTCAAGGACAGAGTGTATGCTAAGAAGGCAAGTAAAAGCAAGCCTCAATACATTTCTAAAGAAGAGAGATCTATGAACATGTTTGTTATAATCACAAGGAAATAAAAATGGAAGTAAACATCAAACAAAAACTGGGGAGATAGCCAGGCAGTGGGGGCACATGCCTTTAATCCCAGCACTTGGGAGGCAGAGACAGGTGGGTTTCTGAGTTCGAGGCCAACCTGGTCTACAGAGTGAGTTCCAAGACAGCCAGGGCTATACAGAGAAACCCTGTCTCCAAAACCAAAAACAAACAAACAAAAAAACTGGGGAGACTAAGATCTGTGGAAACTAAAGCCAATGTTAAATAAGTAACAGCTTCAGAAAGAAAATCCAACCAGAGATAGAAAATCCAAATGGAAGGAGAGAATTTGCCAAGTGAGCAAAGCAAAGATGCCGAGTTCCAACCTAAAGGAATAATCCAGTTCTCCCAAGAAAACCTGACTGGGTAAGTACAACTCAAAAGAACTATCTCAGATCAGCAACCTTTCATCCTAAGAAAAGGAGGAAAAAGAGAAAGAAAACCCAAAGCTAGCAGAGGGAAATAATGAACACTAGAATAAAAATTAAAAAAAAAAAACAGATTCTAAAAGCAATGTAGAAAAAAAATCAACAAAACACAACTTGTCAACAAATCTGACAAGCCACTGACTAGAAAGGGAACAATTGAAGAGATAGGGAGGGGGTGGGGAGGCAGTGAAAGCCACAGGGAAGGAAGGAGAGATTCGAATTCTAAAAAGGATCCCAGGAGAGTGGGGTGAGAATTCTATGCTACACACCAGGAGCCCTGCTGAAATCTATGTTGTAGAATGAACTGGAGATTGTGCAACAACTTAAATATAACTCTAACAACCGAAGATATTGATTTAGTAACTATAAACCTGCACAGATAGAACAGCCCTGGGCTGTGTGGCCTGATGATCGCTATCAAACATTGAAAGGAGAACTATGACCAATCCCTCACAAATTCTTCCCCAAAGATGGAGGAAGTTTATTAGTTGGGATGCCAGCATTCCCTGATACCTACTTCTCATCTATCATAGCTATAGACCTGATACCATAGCTGGTATCACCTACGAATACACAGTCAGAAATACACCACAAAATACAAGCATATCAAATCAACAGAACAGGCTAAAGAGGGGGTGCTGTGTAGGGTTTACTTCAATAATGCAAAACTGACCTAATATGTAACTATCACTCAATGTAATACTCAGTGCTCTGTGCTCAAAAGATAAAGGTGAAACACATATGGTCCTCTAAATTGATGCTAAAAGCATTTCACGGTGGCCAGGACCTCTGCACTGGGACTATCAGCAGCAACCTGAGAATAGGAAGCAACCTCTTTAACCTTACAAGGCCACCTATGAAAAGCTAATATTCATGACAGTGGAAGTCCCATTACTAATGTCATCACCGTACAGGGAACAGACTCCCACTCCTTCCATTCAACATTGGCTGGAGGCTCTCGTCCAGGCCAAGGAGATCAAAGTGTATAGATTAGAATGGAAGATGTAAAAAGTATCTCATTGTAGATTAAATGACTTTACATTGATAAAAATCAAAGAAGATACAGAAAAAAAAGGTTAATGCATAAGTTGTGCATATTTGCAGGAAATGAGATCAGGACATTAAAAACAGTATATTTCTATAGTCTAAAAATGAACAATCTGGGGCTGGAGAGATGGCTTAGAGGTTAAGAGCGCTGACTGCCCTTCCAGAGGTCCTGAGTTCAATTCCCAGCAACCACATGGCGGCTCACAACCATCTGTAATGGGATGCGATGCCCTCTTCTGGTGTGTCTGAAGACAGCAACAGAGTACTTCCATACATAAAATAAATAAATCTTTAAAAAAAAATGAACAATCTGAGAATGAAATTAGCAACTCCATAAATAACAGGATAAGAGGCAGTAAAGTACTTCAAAATGAACAGTGGTCCTGGACAGATGGCTCAGAATTTAAGAGTTTTCTTCCATAGGACTCCCAGTATCCATCTCAGATGGCTCACAAACACCTGTAGCTTCAGCTTCAAGGGATCTAACACCTTCTGACATGCATAAGCACCTGCACTCAATTGTACATGCTCACAGACATACCTATCATTGTATTGCTGTAAAGAGACACCATGACCAAGGCAACTCTCATAAAAAACAAGTATTTAATTATGGTTTGCTAGCAGTTTCCAAGATTCAGTTCATTGCTGTTGTGGTGGGAGGCATGACGGTATGTGGGAGGCATGACAGTATGCGGGCGGACATGGTGCTGGAGAGCTAGCTGAGAGTTCAACATCTAGATCTGCAGGCAGCAGAGAAAGAAAGACTCTTGGGCTTTTGAAACCGAAAACTCCACTCACAGTGACAGGCTTTTTTCAACAAGGCCACATCCTTAATCCTTTCATATAATGCCGCCCCCTGCTGACCAAGCATTCAAATACATAAGCCTACGAGGGACATTCTTATTCAAATCAGCACACATTAAAAACATACACATGTGTACATGCATTTCATAATTAAAGAATAAAACCCTTAAAAAGAAGTGCAAACTCATATTTCATGCACTGAAAAGTATATTTTGTTCAAAAATATTTAAGAACTAAATAATTGAAGAGTTTTTCAAGAGGATAGACGGAAGGATTAGTAAGATAGAAATACCCTCACACGGATACATAGCTCTAATATAGTCAAGAATTCAACTGTAATTTCTCCAAAAAGCAATTAAGCATGTTAACTAAAGTTCATGTGAAACATGGAGGGACTCTGAATATTAAAAATATTTAATTTCTAAAATTTCTAAAAAAAAATAAAATTAAAATTAAATTAATTAAAATTAACTTCTAAAAAAAAATAAGAACAATGTTCCAAAACCTACTGGAAAATCACAGTAATTAAGAGAGTGCGGACCTGGACAGTAAGACTATTCCACCCTAAGGTGACATCTCACTATGTGCCTGGCACAAGCTCACATCTGACAGCACTGAATGCTTTCAGCACTGAATGCTTTGGCGATTCTGTCTGAGCTGACCTTGAACCCCTGCCGCCAC
>JADRCD010206548.1:7662-36826 GCA_019843815.1 Montemys delectorum
AGAGAGAGAGAGAGAGAGAGAGAGAGAGAGAGAGAGAGAGAGAGAGAGAGAGACAGAGACACAGAGACAGAGACAGAGACAGACAGAGAGAAACACAGAGAGAGAGAGAGACACAGAGAGACAGAGACAGAGACAAACAGAGACAGGGGGAGACAGAGAGAGACAGAGAGACAGAGGGAGAGAGAGATCGAGAGAGGGATGGGAAATTTAACATATTGTTGCCTGGGTAGCATGGGAAATGTAAAACACATTTAAGCCAGGGAGTTAAATTTGTTCCTTGGCTTCTGCTTGCTGCTCCTGCTGTAACAGACAAGCACAGAGAGAAGCTGCAAGAACTGAAAAAGAATTCAAATCCAGTAGGTGCTAGTTTTGAAATCAAAAGCAGTCCTCAGTCCAAGGTTTTACAGATGGCAAACAATGTTGAGGTTAAGAAATAACTTTCAGGCACATATCAGTCAATCAAGGGCCATCGCCAAAAAAAGGGGGGGGGGGGGCTCTGGAGACGAAGCAGATGGTAGAACCTGTCAATTTCTTTGTGAAGAGTTTAGAAAAATCTAAAGCGATGCCCTGGGGGATTGTTCTGCAAGAGAAAAAGTTCTGCAAGAATTTGAAAGCTAAACCTTACTTATGAGCATCAGAAGCCCAAGGTTGTGAAGATCTTCCAAAGAAGAAATTGATGAGTATAGCTTTTCGTTCATACATGCCAGTGAGATGCAGACAAGGAAAAAAAAAAAAAAAAAAAAAGGAATTACACTAACTGCAATCGTCCTTGGGCAGAAAGAAATCAAGACATCAACAACATGACAGGGGGGCTTTGAGTTCAGACAACGGATCAAGACAGCACGGAACTAAGGATCCAGCGAGTGAACCAAAGACGGAACAATACCAGTACGACTCTGAGTAGACTGAGAAATCCGGAGAGTGGCTCAAAGATGTCACAGAACCTTAAATCCAGAGAGGGGACCAAAGATGGTGTGGAGCCAAGAGTCCAGAGAGCTGGCCAAAGCCATGACACAAGGAATAATTTGCAGGCGGTGCAGAAACTAGAACTGACAAACGTGTTGCACTGTAGACTTCAAAATCCCTGCATACCTATGAGTTCTGCCTCCTCATCTTCCTCTTTTCTACTGGGAGGGCTCGCAGCAGTTATGCTGTGCCTGCCTCGCTATTGCAGGTTGGGTGTTTAGGAAGGCTAGAACCACCCCCATTGTCCCACGAGTACTCTGATAAACAGGGGTGACCTTAAAAGCCCCACCTGCCCCTGCTTCCTGTGATATTTAAACGGTCCGAGACGGGCCCGGTTTAGAATTAAACGTTCCCATTAACAGAAGCATGACAGAAGGACTCCTTAGTCATAGAAGACGATGAACAGGTAGGGGCTACTCTGGACGGGACGAAAATATGAGAAATCATTTGCCTTGGGGTTTCCTTTACTGTTATAAAACATAGCCAAAAACAACGTGGGGAGAAAAGGATTTATTTCAGCTTTTAACTCCCAGGCCACACTTCATCTGTGAGGGAAATCATGGCAAGAACTCAGTACAACAACTGAACCAGAGGCCGTGAGGGAGTGCTGCTTACTGCCTTGTCCTCCTTGGCTCGCTTAGTTGGTTTTCTCATAGCACCCAGGACCACCTGCCAGAGGGGAACCATCCACTGTGGGCTGGACCTTCCCCCATCTGTTGAGGTTTGGTCTGTTGCTGTTGCTCCCAGGCATAAGGAGATCCTCAGGCACACCAAGCATTGTTATGTAACCTCCCCCCAGCCCCGCCCCCCAAGTTATCCCTGATTGGTCAATAAAAATGCCAACAGCCTATAGCTGAGTAGGGTAGGCGGGGCTTCGGTTTCAGTTCCTAGGGTCTGAGGTATAGACCACGAGGAGGAAAGGGTAGAGGAAGGTGGATCGTGAGCGCATGGTCTTGAGGGCTGGCCTATTTGAGTAGGAACAGCCCAAGGGGAACATGGCAAATTATATCTCAGGGTTATTTATTGACAGGGAAGTAGACAAAATAACTTTGAGGTTGATATCTGCTCAGCTCTAGGGCTATTAAGACTTATAATAACTATAAAGGTTTTGTATCTTTCGCTTGGGAAATAAATAATCTAACATGGAGAACAAGCCCTAATTAATTTTTACCATCAATCACTAATTAAGAAAATGTACCATAGACTCTCTTGTGGCCCAATCCTACGGAGACATTTTCTCAGTTAACATTCCTTCTTCCCAGGTGATTCTTGCTCGTGTCGAGTTGACATGGGTCTAGCCAGCACAATGTCCTTTACAAACTGAGGGTTGATGACAGAATCCTTACCATTCCCCAGCTCTTGGTCCGGAGGCACATTCCAGGGTGTGGAAGAGAGAGAGAGAGAGAGAGAGAGAGAGAGAGAGAGAGAGAGAGAGAGAGAACCCCTGTTGGAGTTGGGGAAGTTCAAGGTTGTTAGAATGTACAGACCAAAGGTCCAGAGAAGACAGGATGGAACACAAAGCGTGAGCAATTGTGTTGAGTGTCACGTAAGACCAGGTGAATGGATGCCCAAACTACACAAAATGGGGAAATCTTGTGGCTGAAAACTTCAAAGCCCTCCGCACTCATAGAAGAGTAGATGAGAGTTCTCACTTCACACTTCCAGAATGTGGTTAAAAAAACCAAAAACTATCTGAATACTTGAGGAATTCATTACTAAAATCAAAATTATCAAGTCTTAAGAGTGAGACGCGGCTGTCCACAGTGCACAGCTCACTGTGAGCTACTGTAGTAAAGTAAGATACATATCAAACTAGTCATGATGACCAGCAAGCCGTCTTGGCAACTGGCCGAGCGAATTGAAACGCATTTTAAAGAAACATGAGAAAGTCCATTAAATCTTTTGTGTTGGTATAAAATGACATAACCGAGGCAATGTATGGAAGAAGGAGTTTATTCTGGATTTTATTTTTTCCAGAAGGAGAGTCCACACTGGCAGAGGAGGCATGTCAGCAGGTGGCTGGAGCTGTTGGGAACATGCAGAAGAAATGTATTCTAAGTACTGCCGTTTTGTTTTCAGACTCCGTTTAATCGTAGGGAGAAAATACATTCAAGACCTCAGGCCCCGAAGGAGCTGGAGACTTCCCTAGAGCTGAGCAGCATCCGCTGTAAACTGTTGTCTGAGTCTTGCCATCTCAAGGACAATAGCTCCATCTTGCTGGCAGGGTCAAACAAGTTCATGACCCCGGGCCTAAACACGAACACCTATCCCACATCTCCAAACGTTTTCTTAGTTGCCCGTTAACCAATACAAAGTATAGAAATTGCTGTTATCTAAGCCAAGGTGCCTAAGTTGTGAAAACATAACCGATTGCCTGTTATGGTCTAATTAACTACAGGCAGCTGACCCTCTCCTTTATTCCCTTATCACTCTGAGCTCTGGGCCTAATGTCTAGGAGAATTAAAGACCAGTAGCCTGGAGATTGTCCAGTCTCCAATGAGTATGTCCTTTGCTTAATCCATAATGTCTAGATACAATTGGATAATGCTGCAGCTCCCCCCAGGTCCCACCTCGCTTTCTGTTCCCATCCTTTATCCCTTTGATGATACCGTTCAGACCCTGAATTGGCCCCCTCCCTGAATGCTCAGAAAATATAAAGCTTGCCTTGAAGCTTCTGTATGTGAAGTGAGTTTTCTCAGCCTTCACCCTGACCTCACCAGAGAATGAAGCTGAGAGATGATTATCTTCAACCACAGGGAGGAAGCAGTGAGAACAAACTGGAAGGGATGGGCCAGGGTTCTAAACTCCCAGAGCCCTCAGTGGCAAACTTCTTCTCTCAAGGCCCATCTCCTAAAGGTTCCATAACCTTCCCTAAACAGCGCCACCAAGTGGAGACTAAGTGTTCATGTTCCTAAGCCTGTGGGGGACATTTTTATTCAAACCACCCTAAAGAAAAAAAAAAAGTCCAGATGCTTAAAATATTAACCCCATGGTATTCAGCAGTCATTGAAAACTTAGTAGACATAGAAGGGTGAGAAAAATGTGGAAACTGGCAGAAACTGATTTAGAAACACAGCAGATGGTAGGGTTGGGTAGTCTGAAGACGTCAAAGCCTTAAGACTAAATGCTCAAGGATGTAATACAACCATAATGGGGGAGAACACGGAAGTTATAAAATGAACCAAATATAACTCTTGTGCCTAAGATACACAATGCATGAAATATAAGCTCACTGGCTATAAGTTATTCTAAACTACACAGTACAATACAAAGATATCATTGAACATAAGATCTAGTGATATAAAATATACAACTATATAACAGGGGTAAGAATTAAGTAAGAATGAACTCTCAGTGACCGCAGAGGTATTTAGTCATTATGTTGTTAGGGACCCAGAAGAGAAAGGAGACAGAGAAAGAAAACATATGAAATAACAACTAAAATTTTTTCGACGTTGGCAAAAATCTATAAATACACATATCTAGGTTATTTTCTACATTTCTAGAATGTATTCTGAACCAGATCCAATAAAGACAAACCCATGTAGAAGAGGCACAGCAAAGTATCATAATAAACATTATTTCCCAGCCAAATTCATCCTTCGGTGTGTGCTAATGAGGCTTGGAAGAGGCCTTTATAAACATTTTCCCTATGCAATAAACACAGTATGAAGCTTTATCACGAGTGGGTGCTGGAGGGATGGGGCAGGGTTCTGAACTCCCAGAGTCCTTTCTCAGTGGTAAGCTTCTTCTCTCAAGGCCGGGATCTCTTAAAGGTTCCATAACCTTCTCTAAACAGCGCCACCAAGTGGAGACTAAGTGTTCATGGACCTAAGCCTATGGGGGACCTACCTTCTGGGTCCAGAGTCTTCAGATTGCAGCAGTACCGTGTGCCAGAGGAACGCGTTCCGAAGCGCCCCCAAGCTCCCGCAAGTAGCAGCACACAGTCCTCCAGAGACCCTGCAGCCCAGCCCCTGAGCAGGCTGGGAGGTTGCCTCTCCGACAAGAGCTCCTTGAACAAAGCTGTCTTTTACTGGGTGTGTCCACTCGCAACCTTAGATATCTTTCCACGTTCTCCTTAGGAGTCCCTGGGTCTGTCTGGCTGCTTTTAAAATTCTCTTCTCTTTGGACAGATTAACACTGACGGATTGGGTGCAGAATCATTCAATGTAGGGATGTGAGATTTGTTGAGAGTCACGTTTTGTTGCTTAACGTGTTCCCATCAACTTGGAGACAGTTTTGCTCAGGTTTCCTTGACATGTGCTCTCTACCGCCCCCCGCTCCTGGGAATCCCACATTGTGTACTTGGAGGTGACTCATGGGCTTCTGAAACGGTTCACTTTTCTGTACTATTTTTATCCTTGGATCTGGCCAACCAGATGGACTTTGTTGGGGTTTCACAGCTCATCAATTTTCTTTTTTTTTAAGCTTAATTTTATTTTTTGAATTGTGCTCGTGCTAGGGTAGGTGTGTGTGTTCACATGTACGTGTGTGCCCACAGAGGCCAGAAGACGACATTGGGTTCTCTGGAGCTGTTGCCACTGGTAGTTATGGACCATCCTATTTAGATGCTGAAAACTGAACTTGGTTCTTCTTCAAGAGCAGTATGCACTCTTAACTAACTCTGAGCCCTTTCTCCACCCGCTAACTAACGCCTTACAAACTGCTCTAATTACAGTGTATCTGGTCTTTGCTCTGCTGTGCATTGAAAGCATTGTCCTGACAAAACATGTTCTCAACGTGTAAGTCCTATCATCTGTCCCACTGTGTGTGCACTCTCACCCCCGCCTGCCCCCCCTCCCGCCCCCTGCGTCTCGGTCCCATTCGACCTCCTTACCTGTCATGTTTGCACTCGACACATTGCAACCCAGAATAAGGTCTGCATTAGCAACGTCCTCTGGGCTGAGGGTGGTTATTTGGTTCCCACCAGAATATAAGTGGAGATCTGTGAACAACTTCCTCTGTTCCTCTCTGATTGGCTCTCTCCTCCCTCCCATCTTCTCACTGGTCAGAATAGTGGAGTTGATGGTCCTGAGCCATCCTCAGCCAGGTGCTGCCTGGATGAAAGCAGGCAGCTCCATCAGGAAGGAGGAATACAGACTGAGAAACCAAAATGGGAGCCGCTACGTTTAGATACAGGTTGGCACATTGGAAGCCGCCTACTGCTAGTTTTGAAACTTGTTGCTATGGCAACAAAATGAATCCTGTTTGCTTACGTGTTGTCTATGTGAGCTTTCACAGTGCTGTGGCAGAGGTGAGTCCTTGCAAGTGAGATTCCACGTCACCCTATGGTAGCTCCTGGGGCTACCATAACAAATTGCCTCAGATTGGATGACTAAAGTCACAGAAATGGACTTGGTTTTCCTTACAGAACCTGAAGTCCAAGAGTTCAGAGTTAAGGTACCCACAGGACTCCAGGGTATCCTATACCCTCTTTTAGCTTCCACAGATACCCACACACGTGTATAAACATGCACACATACTACACGTGTACATATACACATGCACACATGTATACAAACACATGTGTACACATACGTGTATACATGTACACATACACTTATAATACATGTATGCACATGTACACACTCACAAAACATGCACACACATAAACACATGTACATACATGCATGTGCATACACACATGTGTAGGCATAAGTGTACACACATGAGCGCATGTCCACTCACGTCTACACACACATGCACACACACACGTGCACACATGTACATCTTGAAAACATCTTCATGGAGTAAGGCAAAGATTCCTCCTCATTAACTTGTCAAGATGAAAGGACTCCGGCGTTATTCCTTACATCCGTGCTATGGTGTGCTTATTACTATCAGACAGGCAGTCAACTCCCATTTATCTCATGTTTGTCCTTCCTCTTCAGAAATACTAATCAGTATTCAAATTATTCCTTCGTGGTAAACAAGAGCTTATTCCCACACTTCCTGGGTGTTGGAGATCCAGTTTATCCTCGGAGAAGATCGGACTCTAAGGAAGTGACTCACATGGTTAAGTGGCATGATAACATAAGCAAGGCAAGCTGACGTTTCGGAGTGGAAAACTTCCAAGACAGCAAAAAGTCCTTTCCCTCTATTTCAAAGGTTCCCAACCTGTGGGTCATGACCCCTGGGGAGGATCAAACAGCCTTCTCACAGGGGTCCCATAGAGACACCCTGACTATCAGAGTACAATTTATAACGGGGGCAAAATTACAGTTGTGAGGTAGCAATGAAAACAGCTTTAGGGGTGAGGGTCACCACTACATGAAGAACTGTATTAAAGGACTGCAGCACTAGGAAGGCTGAGAACCGCTGCTCTCTTTGAAACACATGCTCAGATACTAAATAATTCCTTTGTAATAGTTTTACATGAATTGATTTATTCATTTTATGGACATATGTGTGTGGGTGCACGTGCCAGGCGTGTGTGTGGAGGTTAAAGAAAACTTGCGGGAGCCGGTTTACCTCTTGTGTTTGGATTGTTTTGTTTTTGCTTGTTTGTTTTTGATTTCCGTTTCGTTTGTTTGTTTGTTTATCCAGATAGGGTTTCTCTATGTAACTCTGGATGTCTTGGAACTCACTCTGTAGACCAGGCTGGCCTAGAATTCATCCGCCTGCTTCTGCCTCCCCAGTGCTGGGGTTAGAGGTGTGTACCACCATTGCCTGGCCAACCCATGTGGGCCCCTGGGGATTGAATTCAGGTTGTCAGGGTTAGTGGTCAATGCCATTACCCAGTGAGCCATGCATTGACCTGACTGTCTACCTTTCTATTTATATACTTCTTATTTTGTCTCCGGCTTACTGGAATTGATGGTCTATATAAGATCTGTCTTAAAACAGCAAAAACAAGGTTGTTGTTGTTTTATTTTTTTCATTGCTGAGTGTCAAGTTGGAGAGCTCCCCTATGTTAGGCAAGTACTCTACCCTAAGCTACACCCCCCCCCCAATGAGTATATAAACTCATGTCTTGAATTAAGGTTCAGTCAATAGTGAGGACTAAAGGTCCAGACCCTTGATTCTAGATCTCTCTGAGATAACAGAAATAGAAGATTCATAGACAGAATATATGACAGATGCTGAAGCAACTGGGAGTGGAAAAGCCAGTCTATGAAACTGGATTTCTACTTTGATTAGTTTTTACTTATTGACATGTAAATAAATTTGACATTCAGATCTCACCTGGCTTATTATTACCATACAGTCACTACCTGACATTGGACTTTACCCTGATGAAGAGAACAATCTCTGAAAAAAATCTATCCTCAGCTTGTATCTTTTTCCATATGTATCCCCATCGGAGTCCTGAGAACTTTGACTACATGCTCAAAACTGGCATATAACCTGTGGATGATTCTACGTGTAGACCCTATAGGCCGAGAGAGCATACTGTACCCCACCCCCATTGACTTCAAATAAATACAGATGAATCTAGAAATCACTAATCCTTGAATGTAATGCTACATTGACTGGGTTTTGAATCCCCTGGAGACACAACACCATGGAGCGAGGGTGTTTCCAGGGAGGCATAGCTGAGGAGGAAAGCCCCTGAATGTGGGCAACACCATCCCATAGGTTGAGATCTTTGACTAAATAAAAACAGTTAAAAGATGAAGGCAAGCTGAACCCCAGCCTTCATTGTGCACATTTTCCAGCTGTGCATGCATAGTGACCTGCGGCTCCCTGCAGCTGTGACTTCTGTCCATGATCTATGGCATCCCCTCAAATTATGAGCTAGAGCCAGGCAGTGGTGGTGCATGCCTTTAATCCCAGCACTTGGGAGACAGAGGCAGGTGGATTTCTGAGTTTGAGGCCAGCCTGGTCTACAGAGTGAGTTCCAGGACAGCCAGGGCTACACAGAGAAACCCTGTCTCAAAAAACAAACAAACAAACAAACAAAATTTTCATAGTATTTGAAATTGAACCCAAGCTTATAGGCATGAATGCATTGTTCTCCAAACACTTTTCTACTGTGAAAATAATTTGCCCATGTGACTTTTTTAACCTCTTGGACCACATTTTGGGCAAGCTGTCTCAAAAAAAAGAAAGAAAGAAAGAAAGAAAAAAAGAAAGAAAGAAAGAAAGAGAAAGAAAGAGAAAAAACAGCTGAAGAATGTTTAGTAAACTATGATAAATGTCACCGTAAAATATCAGATAATTCAACCATGAATACCACATGATAATTTTTCCAAATCAATCGCATTTCCTTAATTACAAAATTAATCACTTGATATTATTAAGCAAATACGAGGCAAGATTAAAATGATGGTGTTCCTTTCCTTATGCATCACTTTAAAAATATTTATTGAAAAGAGAGGAATGCTGTTCTTGGGCATGCAGGACTCAGTTGAGAGCTGATTCAATCACATGGCAACCAGGCTGCAAACTTTCAAGCAAGGTGCTTGTCTTTTTTGTTGTGAGCCCCGCCTTTAACAGCTGAGCCATCTCTCAGCCCTCAAACACTTAAAAAAATTACTACCGCCTGAAGTCGATATTGATGTTTTTGTGACCAAAGGCTTCATTTTCTTATCTCCTGGGCCACGAACCCAAGATGCTTCAACGATCTGAGGACAAATGACTCTTTCAAGGACTCTTCTACTAGACAGAAATTCTTGCTTTCTTCCAAGAAAGGCACGGCTGGAAATGAAATTGTTGATTGTTTCCACGGCCTAGGGAGCCTCAAAGATTATCTCTAGAATCCAGGAAATTGAGGCAAACCGACTTGTTGTCCAATCACTTAAAAAGACCTGGTTAAAATAGGAGATGATCCTCGTTCCCAACTCCCTGTTCGCAGGATTTTACTATGGATAGCAGTCTCCAAAGATTTCCTTCCGGGCCCTCTCCTGGTAGATGTTAGACTAACTGGGTGGTGGGTGGAGAATGTGGAGTTTGTAAAGAGCAGGTTTCTGGGTCCCCAGCCCAGAGCGATTTCAGCAGGGGAGAAAGTATAAAGTCACCAGAGAAGCTGCCAAGGGATCCGTGACGTCACCATTCTCGCTCCCCAGGTGGGGCCTCGATAGCAGCTGGCTCAGGAGGTGGCTGCCATTTCAGTTCTTGGAGGATCGTCAAGATGCGAACTTGAACATGGTGTTGTTGATAAATTCTGGCAGGAGGCTTGTAAAAAAGGAGGTCTCTGCAACCACCTCAGACGAGTGAAGGGGGACGGAGGAGGAGGGAGGGGCTGACCCTCTCCTCCTGGACACGGCTCCTTTCTGCCTGCTTGTCGAGGTCCTCCTTCTATTTTGCTTGGAAATATATCTCCACTGTTCAAGTGTCAACTCTGAGAGCTCAGTCATCTAAAAGTGGGACCACAATGTAACCAACATCCATGTTTGAGATGTTTATCGCAATACCTTGGGAGCCAGACCTCCGTTCTAAGTGTGAGACATAAAAACACTTGGGGCTGGAGTATTTATTCTTTTTTCTTTCAGTTGAGAGGTATTTGCTCTCCAGTCATGGATTTTTCAGGTGTTTCATGAGCTCCGAAGACAAACTGAGCTCAAATACCTACATACCCGAGATACCTGGGACAGATAAGAAGCTCTGCTCTCAAAGGTCCTACGGATGCTGCGCTTGTTACAGCTTACACCAACTAGGACATGGCAGAAGGGATGCTACCCAACAGTGAAGGCCTCCTCCTTCCCTCCTCCCCCTCCTCCTCCTCATCTCCAGGACCTTTTCCTTCTTGGAGCCTTGACGTACCACGTGAGACCCTCACCGCCTTTGAGTTTGCCTTGCTGGCAAAGCCGAGGAAGGCATCAGGTTATCAGTTCCTGCAGATACAAGGCTCTCTCAGTCACCCATCCCCACCAAGGATAGAGGCATGTGAGTCAAGCTGGTCGCAGCCTTCCAGACTAGCTCATTCCCAGGTAAATACCATCGAACAAACAGAGAAAAAAAAAACGAAATGAACCCAGAGAAACCTTACTGAATTGTTAACCCTCACGTTCATGAAGGACTGTTACAAAGAGCAAGTAAGATAGACATTGCTCCAGACAGTGGGACTATCGCAGGCCCACCAGTGATATAAATAATGAGTGAAATAAATAACAGAGGCTTATTAATTTTTTAAAGCTCAGGCCTTTCACTGGGCAATATCCTGACCAATCTGACTGGTCCTGGCACTAACTACATCCCTATCACGTGGTCACATCTACATCTCTGGTCATCCATTCACCTCCGGCTGATTCCCCTTCCTCTGATTCTTTTCTCCCTCTCCCTGTCCCGCCCCCTCCCCCTCCCTCTCCCCTCTGTGCCTGGAAGATCTGCCTTCCACTTGCTGCCCAGCTATTGGTCATCAGATCTATTACAGCCAATCAGATACCAGTCTAGATTGCCTTAGGCAAGTGAGGAAGAATGATTATAAAGAATCCAGTGATGGGCCATAGAATGGCAATACCAAGAGCCTGCCAGCATTTAGCTCTCAGTGGTGACAGAATTAACAGTTAAATATACAGAGACGCATCTTCACACAGTGTACTGGAATAGCTCTGCGCAGCGTCAGGAGGCAAGAGAATGGTATCAGACAGAAAGGAGACTGAATCACAGATTCACGGTGGTTTGTTCTTTCGCCCGCCACAAGATCTTTTCCCTTTGGCTGTGAAATTTTCAAACTAGGATCTGAGAAGAGACGAAAGGAAAGAGAAGGGAAAGGGAGGGAATGGGGGGAGATGAGGGGGGGGGGGAGAGGTGAGTGATGGGGTAGTAGGATAGCACAGTAGGGAAAGACATTTGAACATAGAACAGACCAGAGTTAGGTCTCTTGCCAGGCCAGCCAGGGTTACACAGTGAGGCCCTGTCTAAAATGGAGAAAAAGAAAGCAACCCATAGATTAAACCCTAAAACCATGACTGAGCCACCCCCTCCCCGTTAGACAGCAGGGTCACCCACACAAGGGCACAGAGCAACCAGGGTGTGTCAAATTGTCAAAACGCGGGTAAGGAAGGATTATTTGCCTCTTGGTGATTTTCTCCAGCTTTATTTAGGGGGCGCTGCAGAGACACTGGGACGTGCCTTGCTTTCTCAGGGATTATCAGGAGATCAAAGCAGATCCAAGTGGGAATGGGAGATAAATTTCAAAGCAGGAATATGTTATTTGAGGGGATCTACGAAGGTGGGCAGCAGTGAATTAAGGAGCCTGTAGTTGGCCACCCAAATCCAATCTTGCAGGCGCGTCAGCTGCAGAGCCCACAAAACCAAGTAGCTGCTGATCACCAGCTGACACCCCACAGTCTTGGTTTTTTTTCCAAAGGTGCAAAAGGGATATTTTAAACGTTCTATTTTCACGTTCACTTAAATAGATGAAGGGCCTGCTTCAAGTTTTGAAAATCCAAGCTGTAAGAACAATCTTTTGAATTCACCCTCTTCCTTAAATGACTCCAATTTTGGTAAATTCATCTGCAATTCATCCACAAATGTTACATTTTATGGCTCCTAATTTAAACTAAAAAATGTGGTTTTTTTTCTTCTTCGTTCAGTGGAGAAAGCTCATTTCTCTGGCATTGTTAACGTGGAGTAACGTCCTATTGCAAACTGAAATTCTCATGAAGATTCTTTTTTTTTTTTATTCTATATGAATGACTAGTTTTCACGTCTATAAAATGTAAATAGAAATATCTCACACAAACATCTCCTGATGAGTTTAATCGTGGTGACTCTGGGGACACAGACAGTCCTGTCATCAGACTTGTTCTCTTTATCTGCATAATAGAAATAAATCATGGCAATATTGGATTGGGTTTCTAGGTGCTGGAAAAAAAAAACTGTAAAAAGCCTTAAAAATTAATCTTCTTTGTGTGTGTGTTTTTTAACTTCAGTTTTCTTTTACTATGTTAATGTGGGACTCACAAGATGGCTCAGCCAATAAAGACATTTGCTGCCAAACCTGTGACCTGGATTTATTTACTGGAACTCCCAAGGCAGAAGATATGACCTCTGCCTATGTGCCATGGTGCGCATGCATGAACGCATATAAGGGCCCTTGCACATTTTTAAAAAATTAATATGTAACTTAACATATGTTTATTTATCTTCTCAAAAGAAAGACGATTTTTCTGATTCTGATTAGAAGTGTTATATACCACATTCTTTTGGAGAAAATGGGAGAGGAGGAAATGGGATGAGAAACTGTGGGAGGGTGGACCGGAAGGGAGGTGACGACTAGACTGTAAAAAAATTAAAATAATAACAATGATGATGTTGATGATGAAGTGCTATATCAATATGTGCCTGCGTGTGTGTGTGTGTGTGTGTGTGTGTGTGTGTGTGAGAGAGAGAGAGAGAGAGAGAGAGAGCGTGTGTGTGTGTGTGTGTGTGTGTGTGTGTGCGCTAGTCTGTGCATGTAGGTATGGAGGCCAGAGGTAGATATTAAGATGTCTCTCTCTACTTAATATTTAAGATATGGTCCCTCACTGAGCCTGAAGCTCCCCATTTGGCTTGGTTGGCCAGCAAGCCCCTCAGGGTTCCTCCATCCCATCCCTAAAGTTCTGAGATTCTGAAAGTGCCCTCACCCTGCCTTTTATGCAGACCCTGGGGGTCAAATCTCAGGACCTCATGTTGTATACAGTAAGCACTTTACCACCGCTCCATCTTCCCAGCCTGTGTGCA
Organism: Montemys delectorum; assembly: GCA_019843815.1. Lineage (NCBI taxonomy): Eukaryota > Metazoa > Chordata > Mammalia > Rodentia > Muridae > Montemys > Montemys delectorum. Next base: position 21,238 of record JADRCD010206548.1, read on the forward strand.
GCTTAGGACAATGTTTCTAACCAGCTCCCACACCAGAGCCCACCCAAGGACAGTGGGGATGGGAAGCTACTGCGTGGGTGAGCTTTGCTTTGTTTTGAATGGTGACGCTCAGCTAGAAACAAAGCCTGATGAGATTTGTCAGTTTTACAACCACAGTATTAGGGTGAAACCAGGCTTCAATTCATTCATAGCCCTGAGCCCTACCTCCTCTCACGGATGTTGAAAAGACAAGCTTTCAGGGGTTTTGTGCTTATTGTTGTGCTGGCAAAATAAGTGGGTAAGGTAAAGAGCAAAAACTCATTCGTTCATTCATTCATCTTTTCATTCATTCATTCATTCATTCATTCCCTAGCACTTTACTGGATCGCTTCCTTTAAATCACAGTACTTACTACTGTTGGGAATTGCATACATTGGTTATATTTTGTCAGTCTCTGTACTGGCTAGTTTTGTGTGTCAACTTGACACAGGCTGGAGTTATCACAGAGAAGTGAGCTTCAGTTGGGGAAATGCCTCCATGAGATCCAGCTGTGGGGCATTTTCTCAATTAGTGATCAAAGGAGTAGTGCCATCCCTGGGCTGGAAGTCTTGGGTTCTATAAGAGAGCAGGCTGAGCAAGCCAGGAGAAGCAAGCAAGCCAGCAAGGAACATCTCTCCATGGCCTCTGCATCAGCTCCTGCTTCCTGACCTGCTTGAGTTCCAGTCCTGACTTCCTCTGGTGATAAACAGCCATGTGGATGTAAGCTGAATAAACCCTTTCCTCCCCAACTTGCTTCTTGGTCATGATGTTTGTGCAGGAATAGAAACCCTGACTAAGATAGTCTCTCAATGGGACTGCAAGTCCACAGGGTGGGGAGCAGATCAGCTGGATAGCACTGTGTCCCACTGAGAGTACACCCCAGCATCTCCAGCAGAGTAGAAATTCAATGCATATTTGCTGGGTACAGTAAACACTACAGAAATTCTTTTCCTATTCTGTCTCCTATCGTTAAGTTCCAGTAGGATCAAAAAGCCTGTTTACCCTCAGGAGAGAGCGGCATTGGGCAAATGACTTAGCCACTCAGGGACATAGGATTCTTCTCTGAAGAACTGACCTCCTCTCAGGACCACCCAGCTGGCGTTTATTCTCAAATATTAGCTGTTTTGTCTCATTCAGAAGTTGCTCCCAATAGAATCTGACATATCCTGCAGTTGACTTTCTACAGAGGAAGATTAACATTTGGAACCCTTTGTTTGCTAGACACTTTCTTGGTTTTAACAGAGTTTTAATTCTTTTTTTTGTGTGTGTGAGATATGTGTGTGTGTGTGTGTGTGTGTTGGACATCCTCACTGTGTAGCCCAGGCTAGCCTGGAACTGCTGTGTAGACCGGGCTAGTTTAAACTCAAAGAGATCTACTTACCTCTGCCTCCCAAGTGCTGAAATTAAAGTCATAACCCACAATGCCCATGTATTTTTTTTAATCTTAAAAAATGTACTTAATATAAAATTCAAACAAATATAACTCTTTCATGACTCTGATTGTACTGTCTTTTCTTTTTTTTCCCTTTCTTTCTTTTTCTTTTTTTGTTTTTGACTGTTTGTTTTTGCTTTTGTTTTCAGACAGGATTTCTCTGTGTAGCCCTGGTTATCCTAGAAGCTTGAACTCAGAGATCTGTCTGCCTCTGCCTCCTAAGTGCTGGGATTAAAGGCACACACGCCACCACTGCCTGGCACTGGTTCTATTTTCAAGGAAAAATTCTCTTTAGGTCTTCTGGGGCCTTCCTCTAAGGTTTTTATTCATTTGCTCCTTCTCTCTCTCCTTCCCCTTCTTGTGTGTATGTGTGTGCGTGTGTGTATGTGTATGTGTGTGAATGTCTGTGTATGTGTGTGCATATAAGTGTGTCGTGTATGTGTGAATGAATATGTAGGCGTGTTCTCAAATATTTTGAAGCAGATGTACTTTTTAAGTGTCCGTTTTCAGAATCCAGCTCAGAGCATGAGCACAATCTTAGCGGTTCACAGACGTCACCTCAGATTTTTCTCAAATTCCTGAGTAGCAGAACTCCAGCTCCTCTCAGAAACAGGAGAAACACTTGTAGTGCCGTAAGATCAAAACCCCGGATTACTAGTTGCCGTCTCATTCTTTTGACTATCTTGTGATTTCTTCAACACTCATTCCAGGTTCTTTCCATCTGTGGTGGTCTGAACACACTTGACCCATGGCAAGTAGCACTTTTAGGAGGTGTAGCCCTGCTAGAAGAAGTGTGTCTCTGTGGAGGTGGAGTCTGAGGTCTCCTCCTATGCTCAAGCTCCTGCTGGCTACCTACACAAGTGAGCCTCTTCCTGGCTGCCTTTGGATCAAGATGGAGAACGCTTGGCTCCTCCAGCACCATGTCTGCCTGCATGCTGCCACACTTCCTACCATGATGATAACTGACTAACTTCTGAAACTATAAACCAGCCCCAGGTAAATGTTATCTTTTTATAAGAGTTACCTTGGCCACGGTGTCTCTTCACAGTAGTAAAACCTGAACTAAGTAAGACACCATCTTTTTTTAACATTAATTCTTTGAAATTTTTATACAGTGTATTTTGATCTAATTCACCTCCCCCACCGCCAGATCTACCCACTTCCCCTACCCACCCAAGTTTGTGTCCTCATTTGAAAAAAAAAAAAAAAACTAGTTTGTTTTGCTGATATACTGTTGGCTGTGCGGGCTTCCAATGGAGCATGATCGGATCAACCTTGAAGAAACCATGCCCTTAAAGTAAACCAACCCCCTTCTCTAGGTTGCTCTCTATTGCCAGACAAAACCAAACAATACAAACTAACATCCGTCTTCCCTCTTCATGCTGGGATTGTGTCTGAGTTGAACACATTCAGGCCTCGGGCACTCTGCCAGAAGAGCTATGAGTTCCCAAGTGTAACTGCTCAGCTGTATTCTGGGCGGGGAGCTGAGCTGTCCTTTATACCACGGATGCCCGGCTGGGTTCTGATAACTCAGTGTCCTTGTAGTCCCTGACGTATCAGGCTCTTAACAATCATGTTCTATCGCTTTGTGTGATGGTCTGTACAGGCTTGACCCAGGCAGAGGCAGCAGCACTATTAGTAGGTGTGACCTTGTTGGATTAGGCGTGGCCTTGTTGGAGTGGGTGTGTCACTGTGGGTGTGGGCTTAAGACCCTCACCCTAGCTGCCTGGAAGTGAGTACTCTGCTAGCAGCCTTCAGATGAAGATGTAGAACTCTCAGCTCCTCCTGCACCATGCCTGCCTGGATGCCGCCATGCTCCTGCCTTGATGATAAATGGACCGGACCTCTGAACCTGTAAGCCAGCCCCGATTAAATGTTTGCCTTTATAAGACTTGCATTGGTCATGGTGTCCGTTCACAGCAATTAAACCCTAAGACACTTTGTTTTGTGTCTGGGTGTCTTAGTCAGGGTTTTTATTTCTGCACAAACATCATGACCAAGAAGCAAGTTGGGGAGGAAAGGGTTTATTCAGCTTACTTCCACATTGCTGTTTATCACCAGCAGGTCAGGAAGCAGGAGCTGATGCAGAGGCCATGGAGAGATGTTCCTTACTGGCTTGCTTCCCCTGGCTTGCTCAGCCTGCTCTCTTATAGAACCCAAGACTTCCAGCCCACACTAATAGAAAAAATGCCCCACAGCTGGATCTCATGGAGGCACTTCCCCAACTGAAGCTCACTTCTCTGTGATAACTCCAGCCTGTGTCAAGTTGACACTCAAAACCAGCCAGAACACTGGGGTTTTTGTTTTTGGTTTTTCTCTCCTCTTCCTTAATGATCCCTGATCCTTGGGAGGAATGAATGTCATGAGAATAACCAAGCACTTTTTGAGGAGATTTAAGGCCACAAAATGAAATCTGTTACCGAGGCCAAGAATCTGTGGCTGCATAGGTCATAGGCTCTAGGGGAGAGCCTAGCACTCCTCTGCTAAGTGGACACAGTAATGACTTACCATATGCCATAGGTTAAGGCACCCCTCTGCCACTATCTAAGCAGATAGCAATTGACACAGAGACCTACCGATGGCCAAGGGTCAGAAAATAAGAGACTGCTCATTCCCAAACAGCACATCAATAGCACCTCCTCCCTTTCCATCTCCTGAACAAAGCATTCTACAGAACACCTACCAGCATGAAGACCAGGGAAAGTCCCGTTTCAGGAACTGATCTCCAACTGGGATTGCTGGTTTTGTTCTCTAGAGAAAGTCACTGAACTTCTCTCCACGTTCCTGTTCCTTGGGTGAAAACCCAAGATAAGAATTCTGTTTCTGCATATCTCAGAAGTATCACAGAAATAAAATCAGATAATACAGCATTCGCTGTTGGAATATTTAACATCTGGTCAATAGAGTTTCAAATTAGCTTAGGAGCCCTTTGGTCCTGGTGTCCATATCAAGTTCATTATAATGTCAGTTAAAGAAGGCATAATTCCCTTTGAGCAGTGGTTTCCAATCTTCCTAATGGGGCAACCCTTTAAGACACTTCCTTGTTTTGTGGTGACCCCCCAACCATAATATTATTTTTGTTGCTACCTCCAAATTATAATTTTGGTACTGCTATGAATAGTAATGTAAACATCTGACATGCAGGATCTCTGATATGCAAATCCTGTGAAAGAGTCCTTCAACTCCATGAGAGTCACAACCCACAGGTTGAAAATTTCTGTCTTAGATTCATAGTAAAGTTTTCTTTTCTTTTTTCTTTTCTTTTTTTTTTTTTTTCAAGACAGGGTTTCTCTGTGTAGGCCTCCCAACTGCTGGGATTAAAGGCGTGTGCCACCACCGCTTGACTATAGTAAAGTTTTCAATGAGTATAAGGGGGTCTATGTGTGACCTACCAATTGCTGTGAACTTTCCCTTATAATTCATAGGAATGAATCTATCCTAACCTATTTTTAAATAAGAAAATGTTTACAGTTAATGATATGGTTCATTGATAAAATACTCTCAGCGTGTACAAAGTTCTGAGTTCTAGCCCTAGCACTGCTTTCTCCAGATCAGATATTTATAAAGCTAAGCTGATTCATTTTAAATATTTGGATCTTGTATTCCAAGACTTTCTTACTCTCTTTTCCTACCTACCATTCTCAGGTGTTCTCTGAGATTAAAACCTCCTTTCCCAGAGGGAAGTTCCCTAAGACACAGGATGCTTGGGGGAGTTGAAATGACAGGATGCTTTAAGGGGGAAGTGAAACATTTGATTCTGCAGGAATCTCCTTAAGCTTGAAAAGTCAGCAAGTCAAAACAGCTTCAGGAAGTCCCTGAAACTGAGGAGAACCATTAGGCCTCTCCCTCCCAAGCCCATACACAGTACATTTAAAAACCCCGAAGGATTTGTAAGGATGGAACTGGGGAGGGGTTGTGCTTGAAATGTAAAGTGAATAAAAAGAAGTAAATGATTGGGGGGATAAAGCTGCTTAGGGATTCTTTCCCACAAGCCGAACAGGTATGCTTCCCACCGTGCTGACAATGGACTAAATCTATGAAGTTGTAAGCAAGTCCCAGTTAAATGCTCTCCTGTGTAAGAGTTGCCTTGGCCACGGTGTCTCTTCACAGCAATAGAACCCTAAGACACTCCCCCCTGAGGTTTTGAACGTTTAGATGTAACAGTTTCCGAAAGCTTTGCAGAGAGCAGAACTTGAAGGTTTTTTCTTTCATATGTACACTCAAGCTATATCCCTGTGCTGTTTAATGGCATGGCCGTCTTTCCTTCATTGCTTTTCTGGCCCATTTTCTACATAAGCCCAGCCTCCAAGTATCTATAGACCTATGCCCATGCTTTGGTCTGTTTCAGCGGTTTCATTTTATGCCATTCTTATAGCAAGACCATATCATTTTCAGAGCTACCCATTTGATCTTAGGAGAGGTAGTCAGGACACAGAATTCCTGGGATGCCAGAGCTTGCTCATATTGTCCCTCTATGGGAACACCCTTGGGCGAGCATCAAAATGTCCCTGTTGCTAGAGCTTCTTTCTTTTGGACAAAGTCATTCTTGTAAGGATGGAACTGGGGAGGGGACATAGCAGATAGCCTTTTGAAATGCATTTCTTTCACTTGGCACCATGCTTCTGATACTCATCCAAGTCGTTACGTGAGTCAGAACATTTGCTCTTTTTATGATGGGCACTGTGTTCTGTTGGATGGTGGTGCTGGTCTTATTTACACGTTCACCATTTGGGATGTTTCCAGAGGTTTCTTTTTGTTTTGATTTGGTTTTTCAATGCATGGGCCAAATAGTCTGTGAATGTTTAGTTTTAAAAGATTCTTGTACAGGTCTACAGAGCAGCCCTGCTGTGTTGTACTCCACTTTGAATTTCATCAGCAGAGTTGGTTAGATGGGGAGAGGACTGCAGAGGCGAAGCACTTGTTTCGGGGTATCATGAATCTCATAGTTTTAAAGTTCTATCTTATGGTAGCTTGGGTGAGCATTTCCATCGATCAGTGTTGTTGAGGCTCTTAGCATTGAACACATTTTACAGTGAATGCTCTCTTTGGTGAAACGAACATTCTAGTCTTTTGTGGGATTTTTGGTTGGGTAACTTATTGTCATATCGTTGAGAGTTTAAAAGTTTAGTGTGTGTGTGTCCGTGTACATACAAATGTCAGAGGAATCAGTTCTCTCTGTTTCTGCCAGGTGAGGCTCAGAGCTGTTAGTCTTGAGGCTAAGTGTCTTTACCCACTGAGCCAGCCTACCAGTCCTTACTGTTGAGTATTAAAAGTGTTTTCTATATATCATATATGAGCCTTTTATAGGATATGTGTCTTAGTTAGAATTTTACTGCTGTGAACAGACACCATGACCAGGGCAACGCTTATAAAGGACAACGTTTAATTTGGGCTGGCTTACAGGTTCAGAGGTTCAGTCCATTATCATCAAGGTGGGAGCATGGCAGCATCCAGACAGACATGAGGCAGGAGTTGCTGAGAGTTCTACATCTTCATCTGAAGGCTGCTAGTGGAAGACTCGATTCCAGGCAGCTAGGGTGAGGGTCTTAAAGCCACCATGACACAGTTATTCCAACAGGGCCACACCTCCTAATATCACCACTCCCTGGGCCAAGCATATTCAAACCTTCACAACATGTGATTTGAAAATGTGCTGTCTTATTCCCTAACTTCTCTTTTCATCTCATTAAGTATTTTTCATAGAGCAATTTTCAAAATCAGGAGAAGTATAAATTATGGGGCTTTTCTTTCTGGATTAAACCTTTAGTGCACTGTCTATACAACTTGCCTAAATGGAGGTTATTCAGATTTCCACCTAATTTTAATCTAAACACATTATAGTGCTGTTTTTACATTTAAGAGAAAATTAAGCAATCCCTTTCAACTTAATTTTTAAGTTAGATATTTCCATTAAGCATTTTTTTGTCTGTATGGCTCCTACTACTTTCTCGGGCCTTGGCTCTGTCCGTGGATGGCCCATTGCTTGAATGGAAAAGACAAGCCTTTCACCAATAAATTTCTTTTGCAACTTGGCTAGAAAGTCTTATGAGCCTAAATACTCACAAATAAGAAACTGCTGTGCTCATTTATGGCAGTGCTCAGGGTCCAACGACAGTATTGGAAGATGGAGGTGCAGATAGGAGGAGAAAGAGGAGGTACATGTGCAATTACTCACTCTTGAATCCATTTTCGCTGGGGAGGGACTAGGCAAGGGAGAGTAACGAAGGATCTTTTAACAGCACAACTTTTGCTGCTTTTAGATCCGGGCTCCTGTGTTATCCCACCGTGGACCGTGGTGTAATTGATTTTTCTGACAGCTCGTGAAGCTTATTCATGGTGCTTCGCCCTTAACTACCTTCCTTTCTTGACTACAGAGCAGAAAGACAGTGGGCCACACCCCAAGACAGGTGGCATGTGTTTGCTTATGTAGCTGCTTCTTTGTTCCAAGAGTAGATGGGCAGTTTCCCTAAACGGATGTCTGTGAATGGAAGAGGGATCTCTGCTTCTGGTGCTGCAATGGGGTGGCAACGGTGGCATGATAGAGCTTCAGAAAAGTCCCCTGAGAGCCTCAGGGATGGTAGTGAGTCACCAGAGATTGGTGTGATAAATGGTGACTCCCAAAGGCCTTAACTTCCATGAATAACCCAAGCCCATCTCTACTGGCTGGTTTTGTGTGCCAACTTGACACAGACTGGAGTTATCACAGAGAAGGGAGCCTCAGTTGGGGAAGTGCCTCCATGAGATCCAGCTGTGGGGCATTTTCTCAATTAGTGATCCAGCGGGTAGGGCCCCTTGTGAGTGGTGCCATCCCTGGGCTGGAAGTCTTGGGTTCTATAAGAGAGCAGGCTGAGCAAGCCAGGGGAAGCAAGCCAGTAAGGAACATCCCTCCATGGCCTCTGCATCAGCTCCTGCTTCCTGACCTGCTTGAGTTCCTGTCCTGACTTCCTTTGGTGATGAACAGCAATGTGGAAGTAAGCTGAATAAACCCTTTCCTCCACAACTTCCTTCTTGGTCATGATGCTTGTGCAAGAATAGAAATCCTGACTAAGATACCATCAATAGGAGATAACAATACCAAATATTTGATGAGCAAATCAGATGCTATTCGTGTGTGTGTATGTGTGTGTGTGTGTGTGTGTGTGTGTGTCCATATGGCACACACGAATTAGCAGAGTGCAATAGCAATACCAAGTGTATGATGATCAAATTAGATGCTGTGTGTGTGCGTGTGTGCATTCATGTGTGCATACATGTGCACATAGCTACACATATGCTCTCTACATTTATATGGAAGCCACATGTCAAACTCTATTTCATAAGAACTGTCCAAGCAGGGCAGTGCTGGCACACACCTTTAATCCCAATACTTGGGAGGCAGAGGCAGGCGGATTTCTGAGTTCGAGGCCAGCCTGGTTTACAGAGTGAGTTCCAGGACAGCCAGGGCTATACAGAGAAACCCTGTCTTGAAATGTCCCCTCCCCCCCCAAAAAAAAGAAAAAAAAGAAAGAAAAGAAAAGAACTGTCCATATGTCTCACTGGCTCAGAACTCACCAAGCAGGCTAGGCTGGCCAGCCAGTGAGTGGGCCCTAAGGATCCTTCTGTCTCTGTCTTCCCTTTCCAATATGAGGATTACAGCTGTTTCTGGGGATTGAACTTGGGAACCCACACTTACAAGGCAAGGCCTTTATCCATTAAGCGATCACCTCAGGGCCATGCCAACTCTTAATTCCTTCACTGTTACAGAATCCAGAGCAGAGGGAGGCGCCTTTCATGCGGAATGGTAAAACCAAGGAGCTCTATCCACTTGCACAGTGCAGCCAGCGGCCGTGTTTTCTTTCCTTGGCCATGTTTTCTTTCTTTCCTCGGCCTTTTGTGTTTCCTATGGTGCTAACAACTCTACTGAATGTCCAGTTAGTTCAAGGGAAGGAAGAACACCGAGCTTTCTAAAACTGCAGCTTGGCTTCATCTACAAAGGGTTCGAATTTCATAGTAAAAAGGAAACGAGACAAGCGCACTTTAAATGAGCTAGCTGTGTGTGCCCGCTCCTAGTCTTCTATGTGAGACCCCAAAGAAAGCTCATTGTTCCTTCAGATGAGTTTTCCAATCACTCAGACAAACAGAGCATCCCATTGGTCTCATTTTCCACAACGAATATTTTCAAATTAATGCGTCACAGCTGATGTCTCTGAATTGATGTTTCCTTATACGCTCCGTGTCAAACTTTGAAACGAGCAGACCCTTAGCTGAAGACTACATCAATGCCGTTTCAAATATTTTTTAAAGTTCGTTTCATTTTCTTCCAATCTAACTCCTGGAAGAGTAAACTGAAGCGTGCTAAGTGGGTTCTCTCTCCTCGGTGTCATTTCTTGACTCTGATGGGAAATATACGACACTTAAAAAAAAAAACAAAAACGCTAAGCCTCAGAGGGAAAAATCTCCCAGTGTTTACCTAACAAATATTAACTTTTCTCTCCAGTTCAAGTTCTGAGTTTTGTAGACACAAGAATTCCCATAGCTATTAAGGCTGTTTTAAGGTAGCGGAAAAATCAAGACAGGGAGTTCAGAATCCTCTTTAAGTCCGTCTTCGTTTTTCTATTGCTGTGATAAAATGCAGTGATCCATTGCAACAAGGAGGAAGGATTTAGTTCAGTTTACGAGTCATAGTCCATGGTGAACAAGTCAGGGTAGGAAACTTGAGGCAGGAACTGAAGCAGAACCCATGTAAGAATGATGCTTATGGCTTGCTTCCCATAGTTAGCTCAAGCTGGTTTTGTGTGTGTGTGTGTGTGTACAGCCCAGGACCACATTTTAGAACAGCATGACCCACTGTGGTCTACGACCTCCTATACTAGCCATCAATCAAGAAAATGACCTACAGACTTACCTGTAGGCCATTCTAATGGAAGCATTTTCTCAACTGAGGGTTTCTCTTTCCTATTTTGTATCAAGTTGGCAAAAACAAAACAAAACAAAAAACAAACAAAAAAAACAAAAACAAAAAAACTACCCAGCACAATATCTATAGTGGAAGATGTTTTCTAAGATGAAATCCAAGATGTCATCGTCAAGGGCTGAGGAGATGGCTCCTGGATAAAATACACCTTGTCTGTCAAGGGGAATGTGTTCCAAGGTTATATGAACAGCAGGACAGAATTTTCAGAATAGTGTTAAGTTTTTAAAAATGAAGAGGTCATTTGGCAAAAGTACTTTGGTAGCATGGCCAAAAAGTCAAGATGAAGACTAAATCAATATTTATTAAACAAAAGCTATTCAAAGAGAAAGTGATACATCTCGCATAGGTATCAAGGACCAGATGGACGGCCATCCATCCTACTTGTGCATCTTTCACCATGGCAACCATCCCAGGAGAGACCTTTGGTCATCTTCCATCTCCCTTAGGAGCTTCTGTCCCCTTCCTTTCTCTCCTTTATGACTTTGTTTTATATGCTTGATACATACACTACATGGGCAACAGGGAGCTCGGGGAGCCAGATTCCATTTACAGTACCTACGTACAAACATGCTAGCATCTGGGCAGCTGGAAGGGAACGAACCCCAGAAGCCTTACGTGAAGAAAAGAAAGCCAACATAAATCGGAGTTTAGTTTTAATTATTTGAGAGTTACCAAACTGTGTCTCCGAGAAGCAAAGCAACCTAGAAATCACTGCTAATTCAGCGTTGAACTTTAACAACAGGGCATCCTGCGGGGTGGCCGGCCAGCGGGAAAATAGTAGGCCATCACCATAGAGATGGAGTTGTTCTCTTCGGGATGAGCTCCCAACGTGACCATTTCCATGACCCGTTACTCTAAGCGGCTGCCCTCGGGTGAATCTCTTCCGGTAATAATTAGAAAAATGGGCCAGGTGCCGCTTACTTATGCAACTGATCAAAATGAAATGCTGTGTTTCTGAGGCTCTGCGAGGTCGCAGGGAGACTCCAGAGCTGGAGAGATGGCTCAGTGGTTAGGAACAGTTGCTGCTCTTGCAGAGACCTGGGATTTGCTTCCCAGCACCCACATGGTGGTGTCATCTGTAACTCCAGTTCCACGGAATCTGACACCCTCTTTTGGACTCTGTGGTCATCTACATATGCACAAATGCATGTACACATACATACATAAACATAAGGTAAATCAATAAGAATGATTATATCCTAAATATGAAGAGAGCTTAGGAACTCATTAAAAGTTCCATCTTTTTTTTCCCCCACCCCTTCCCACTTCCCAAACTGCCTGCTGATTACTTAGAAAACTCACACCTAGCCGCCCGTAGAGTTGCCACTTGTGTAGAATTTAGTCAAGGGCATCAAGGTCACGTGTCCCGGCCATTTTGCTTGTCTTGTGTCACCATCACAACTTCCTGCTACCCAGTTGTCATCTTTCCTATTCTTGGAAGGTTTTGTACCAACTTTCTGTCACTCTAGACTGACTTCAACTTACACCACGATGGTTAGTGTCAACTGCCAGATGGACAGGACTGAGAGTCCCGGGAGACAGAACTCTGGTCGTCTTGATACATTAGATGATGTAAGAAGATTCCCCTTAACAGTGAGAGGGACCATTCCCTGGAACTGGAGTCCTGACCTGAATAAAAATGGAGAGAGAGCCAGGCGGTGGTGGCGCACGCCTTTAATCCCAGCACTTGAGAGGCAGAGGCAGGTGGATTTCTGAGTTCGAGGCCAGCCTGGTCTACAGAGTGAGTTCCAGGAAAAAAAAAAAAAAAAGTTGGTCAGTAGAACTAAGGCTTCTCTATGCCCATCCTTTGCTTCATCACTGTGTGTCCCATGTGTGAATTATGCCCACACTCATAATTTTTGATCTCATTACTGCCCTGAACATCTGGGTTTCATTCACTCTTTCTATTTGTCTGCAAAGCAGCTGCCTGCATTTTCCACTGGCAAACTATCCCACTCTATATGCTCTGGGTAGGACAGACACCATTCTTAGCTCTGGCAGTGGTCAGGAGATCTGATCCTTATAGGTCGTGCCCCTTTGCCAAAGGATGCTTTCAGGAAAGGGTGTAGAACTCCAGTCAGGTGACTATCTGAACACTGGGCTGCTCTGGGATTCTTCTATATGCTAGTCTCTTTAGTTTGTAACTGAAACAGGATGTTCGTTTGAACGTGCATGAAGCCACTATTCCCGGAGTCCAATAATGAAGCCAACATCAAGAAGTACAGAGTAACATTTAACAAGTCTCTTGATTTGTTTTTAACTTAGCCATGCCTTTAGTCAGCAATACAAGAGTGGTTTTGACTACATATGATGAAATTTTTTTATCAAACATGAGTACTGGGCTTGGAGAGATGGCTCAGTGGTTAAAGCCTGAACTGATAAGAACATGGATATCAGAGTTTGGATCCCCAGAGTCTATGTAAATGCTTTATGAGTATGCTTTCCTGTAATTCCAACTTTAGAAGGCAGAGACAGGGACTCCTTAAGCAAGCTGGCTAGCAAGACTAGCTGTATTGGTGAGCTCTGAGTTTGACTGAGAGATCCTGCCTCAAAAAGAATTAGAGAAGGCAATTAAGGAAGATTCTTGAAACACACACACACACACACACACACACACACACACACACATAAAGGAAAGAGAAAGGACATTTCTTTTCCTTGTGTAACAAGGAGCAGTGATATAGTTTTCTAGCATTGATTTAGAAGAATAAATCAGTTCTTGGCCCACATTTTTTGCGGCATCCCTATAACATCATTTCCTCCTGCAGTTATATTCAAAGGCAGAATAAAACTGGATCCTCCTGAAGGGCTCTGTCTTTTAGTCAAGTAGGAAAGTCTTCCCAAGGGTCTTAAGCTAATGTTTCTTATGTCTTATTAACCATCATGTGCCCACGTGCCTATACCATAGCTGCAAGGGAAGCGGGGACATGGCACGTGTCTCATATTTCCCATCTGTGCAGTGAGAGCTTAGTTATTCAAGCAAGGGGGAAAGTGTTATTAGAGGAAGAAATCAGGGCTACATTGGCTGAATCATTGGGTTCTTCTTTAATCATTATTTAACTTTATTGGAGTTAAGTTTCTGAGCCTTGCTGCCAATCATATATAGTATGATATTTTTTAAATGTATGTTTTATTATAAAAGTTTAAATTTTTCTTCAAAAACAATCTCTTACAAATTAAGACACTGTCATCAACAAATGCACAGTCAGCTAAGTTCATTTCCACAACAAAGTTTCCTTTTTTGTTTTTTGGGATTTTGTTTTGTCTTGTTTTGTTTTTACATTCATTGAGGTGGACCAAAACATATAGATGTAGACTGAGTGGAGCCATTAATTTATGTAGTGAGAGAATAACTGAGGTGTTGACTCATGGTCAGAGCTGTGATGTAATTTCAAAATAAAATCACTTCATACTTCGTAAGGTTCTTCACCTTATCTTGTTTTTAATCTTTCAGGTGAAAATATTTGGAGTCAGGAGTAGCAAACTCTTTTACTCACTACACATTGTTTAAGTGTATGACATTCTATTGCTCTTTTAAAATTTTTTTTTTTTTTTTTTTTTTTTGGGAGAGCGCTCTGCTCCTTGCTGTCTGCAGCATTGAATGGGCAGCCGAGGCAGGCAGGAGAGCTCACCATAGTGATGTGGGTGTGGGAGAGGCTGGTGGGCTGACAAGATCAGATACATCTCAGGCCCAGATTCAGGGCTCTGAATTGGCTCACCCCAACATCTATCCCATTGATGAACTGCCAGAATGCATGAAAGGGCAAGACCTACAGATCCAAAACTACAAGATCTTCATAACACAGGGCAACAACAGGATATTCAAGAGGAGTCCCAGAGAGGTTCAAGTATTGATAGTGTAGTAGAAGCCAGAGGTCTTGAACTAATCATTGCAATGAACATTCACAAGCAAGAAGTGTGGACAAAAGGGTATACTGAAGGATAAACTATGACACATTACAGCTTGCATAGTGAGATTTTTTTTCCCCTCTGTTGTTGGGGGGTGGGGTTGCCAGGGTGAAGGGCAGGTATGAAGAGAGGGGAGATGAGCAGGATTGTGATGCAGGATGTCAAATTCACAATGAACCACTAAAAAGTTTAAAATATAATCATTGTAAGGACCAGGGAGATAGCATAGTGGGTAAAGTGTTTGCCACCACACCTAATGACCTAAGTTTGATCCCCAGAGCCAACACTGTAAAAAAAAAGAGAACAGACTCCCATGGTTGACCTCTGATTTCCCCATGTATGCCATAGTATTTGTACTTACACATAAAAACACACACATGCACATTCACACCACACACATAAGCACGCACACATGCACAAGTACACACACACACTCATACACACACATTCAGACACACACATGCACCTGCACACCACACACATAAGCAGAAACACATGCACAAGTACACACACACACACTCACACACACACATACAAACACATGCATGTATGTGCATAAGTACACATAAGTACACTCACACACACACACATACACATGCACAGATACACCACACACAAGCACACACACAAGTACACACACATGCTCATACACACACAGGTACATACACACACATGTGCATACACAATCACTACCCACTAAATAAAATAAATATAAGAACATTTTTTCTTGTAAGAACATGGTTTTACAAAGAAAGTATAGAAGTGAAAGCTGCTTTCTGAAGACTGGAATATTGAGATTTCAACATTTTTCTTTAAAAAACAAACAAAAAACAAAAAACAAAACTAGGCTGATCCCAGAAAAAGAGTATTTCTTTAGAGTATTTTAAGTGATTAACTTTTAACGACTTGAACAATTTGTAAATTAGATAACCTTTCCATTTTTTTCTAAATAATGCTGTCCCAAAGGACAGAACAGATGGCTGTTATTTTCAAACTTAATTATAGCTCTGTATGTTAGAGGCACATTTACTGTCTTTCACACTAATTTTCTGAAAAAAAAAAAAGCTAGTAATTTTACAAGTAATACATTTTCAAGTCCTATGATAAAATAGAATTAAAAATTAGGGGCTGATGAGATGGCTCAGCAAAAGAGCACTACTGCTCTTGCAAAGGACCTGAGTTCAGTTCCCAGCACCCACAGTTAAAAGCTCACAACCACTGTGACTCCGGTTCTAAGGTAATCATCCCATGATGTCCTTGAGAAGGCCTGCAAATGC
>JADRCD010206550.1:5392-16175 GCA_019843815.1 Montemys delectorum
TGCTCACTGTGCTTGTGTGCCTCTGCTCACTGTGCTTGTGTGCCTCTCTTTGCTCACTGTGCTTGTGTGCCTCTGCTCACTGTGCTTGGGGCCTCTGTCTCTGGGCCCTTTACTCCACTAATTGACTTGCTATTCTTTTGCTAATAACCACATGGTTTTGGTTAGTAAATCTTGAAGTCAAGAACTGTCCAAAAACTTTGGTTTTCATTTAAATATTTTGTTTAGTGTGTCACTGTTTTGCCTGTGAATATAAACTTTAGAGTATATTTATTGATATACACAGATAACTTGGCTATGATTTGGGCTGGAATTGAGTTGAATCTGTAGTTCAAGTTAGGACGAACTCACAGTGTGGTTTTCTGTCCATGAACACAGTACTTCTACACTTAATTCTTTAACATTTTTAACAATTTCCTAATTGTCCTCAAACAGCTGCCTTGTGAGATCCATGTCTATTTCATTTCTTTAGTGTTAATATGAATAGTATTTTTATTTCAGTTCCTCATTATTTGTTGTTGGTATATAGGGAAGTAATTGACTCTTGTATAATAGGCTTGCTATCCAAAATCATCACTGTAACTATTTCAAGAAATTTCCATGCCTTTCCCAGATGGACTTTCTCCCTCAGGGGAAATGTATCTACTGTTTTGTTTTTAATTTTGTTTCGGTTTTTTTCTTAGACACTGTTGTTATTAATAATAACATTGATTTTTGACCACACATGTAAAATACTTATATTTATCTTGTTAGGCAAAAAGGATAAGTTACGTGTCTACTATTTATCCTGGTTAAGAAATAAGATTCTTCATAATGATCCAGAGGTTGAGAAGAAGCAAGGGTGGACCACTGTGGGAGACTTGGAAGGGTGCGTGCACTATAAAGTCGGTGAGTGCTCAGGGATCGCCTTCCTCTGTTCTTCAGAGTTCTGTTAGAGTCAGGTTTAAGTTATTGGACTCTTTGAAATTGATGAGGTGTCCTGTCACCTGCAGGTCTCTTCCTTCTTCACCTTTCCAGCTTGTAGTTATCGTATGCTGGGAGGTCCTTCTCGGTCACTTAGGAGAACATTTGAGACTTTAACTGAAATCAGGGCTTGTTACCTTTAATTAAGTACACTGTGCAGAACTGCTGTGCCCTTATTTATAAATGACTGTAGCTGGCCTGTTGTCTTAGGAACTGTTTCGTGATTGGCATTTCTCTTCCTTGGAACCTTCAGTGATTTCTCACAATGTCATCTAACCCAAGCCAACTTAGGTTGCATAAGAAAAAAGTCAGTACTGGTTAGAAATTGTGAGAAAGAATGGGCCATAACATAGAGTTTTAAGGGACCGACAGTGTAATTTTATAGAAGTCAGCTGCTTGCATATCTTAAAACAGTGCAGACTACAGGCAGTTATTCTGCTCACCTCACTCAGGATGTTGTAATCTGACATCATCTTCTCTGTCCATTGTGACAGCTCATTGGCTAATAATAGTGAGACAGTTGGCATCTCACTATTTGGAATGATTCTGAATTCTCACCAAGACCAGGAGGCTAAAATAAAGTTAAAGTTAACAGGCCTTAGTTTGGTTCCCATGTAACCCTAGTGCCTCCTGAATGTTTACAGCTATAGGGTGCTCTGTAGGGATTAGCAGTACACACAGAATGACTTCCATCATTTCAGAAAAGTCTGTTAACAGTGCCCACTGGCTATCCTCTTGTAACTCTGTATGGATTTGGCAGTATGTGGAGTTTAACAAAGCTGTGTCAGGAACAAGGCAGGTAGCAGTGTGATGTTTGGAGGTCCATGTCGGTGGGCTACAGAGCAGACCAGGGCAACGTACTAGGGAACAGGAGTAGCTGTGAAAGATGATGCATGTTCTGTGAGCCCTTCAGTCTTCAGGGTTGTCTGCCTGGCAATGGCCTCAATAATAAAGTCTGTGGAATCTATGACATTACGATTATCAGATAAACTATTCAGTCTTAGTTTAGAATTGATCCAGGAAACTGAATTACACACTGAAGAGTTGGAAAAGCTACTTGTGTAGCTTAAACTCTCTGTTTCTCACTCCAGCTCCTAGTTGTTTGGATGAGCAACACAGGACGTATTTATAAAGTTTGCAGATGGCAACTAAAAGAATTTATGGCTCCGTGTTAATACTGATAGCATTTCTCTTGCTTTTTATGTTTGTTTCAGTAAAATATGAAAGGATCAAGTTTCTGGTAATTGCTTTGAAGAGTTCTGTGGAAGTCTATGCATGGGCACCGAAGCCGTATCACAAATTTATGGCCTTTAAGGTAAAACTACCAGTTTTAAATTGGCTTAAAGATCTGAACAGCTAATATAAAGCTATGCGTTAACATGACAGAACTGTCAATTCAGCTATTCTAACATAAAAATAGGCTTGTGTAACTGTTTTCTAACTTCTCAGATGGTTAATTTGCCAAAATGGTATTTATACCGTCCCTTAAAAAGGAGATGGTCCCTGAAAGACATAGATGTGTTGAGGATCTAGACTCGAGGTTAAAGGGCTCAACAAGAGACTGTTCAGTGCAGTACAATTTAAAGACTGAGTCGTAACCCAGATGTGATAGTGCATGCTAGAGAGGCTGATGTAGGAAGATTGTGTGGAGTCAAGCCAGCCAGGGATACCTAGCAAAACAAAAAAACAACTACATAAATTACAGGTTTTTAATGATATTAGCAATACATATACATTAAATAGAAAAAGAGAATTAAAATATGTATAATATGGTCCTGTTTTTATATAAATTTGAAAAACTCAGTTTAACAGCATCCTGATATTTACAGAAAAATGTTTTGTGCTAAACTTGGGACTGTTTTGGTTGTGAGTTCACTTGCACTCATAGTTGGTCTCATTCACTCTGCTGTGTGGCATAAGAGGTAGCAGATGAAACCGAAAGGTCTTGGGGTGGTGGGCGGTGGGCGTTCCAGGCAGCTTCTTCAAAGATGAACTGACAGTCAGTCTGCAGAGAGCTTTTGTCTTAGCTCCCCAGGTGGCAGCCTCGATACTGCCACAGGTCTGATGGCTGAGCTGAGGGGGGAGGTAACATGAAACAGTGCTCGGAGCTGTCGCTGTCGTAGTCTGTACACATCCATACTTCCAAACCTCAGAGAACTATCAGTTTTTGTTCTGTGTGTATTTTTAGTAATTTATTTTAGGGATGGCCCTAAATCCAGTGTGTAAAATTCTTAATTAAAATTTCTACTGTTCTAGCATTAGATGGATAGAACAGTTATTTCTATTTTGAGGTATCGAACTTTAACAATAATCAAGGAACATTGCAGCAGAGGGTAAGAAACAAATGATTGTTTTTAAAACAATTTTGATATAGTTTATTGAATGAGTAAGTTTCAGTTACTTGGGAAATTTGAATTAAAGGGTACTTCCTGCTTGGTTCCCTCATGGGGTCAGAGTCAGGGTTACCATTCTTGGTGAGTCCCAGTATTACTGAGAAAAGACACTAAATTATAAAATCATTTACATCATCTTCTGGAGTCTGGTCTTCACATTCCTTTATGCTAGATACCAGTGTGAGGGTTACTTTACGCCACTGCTGGAGCCCAGAGCTCCAGACCTAAGAACTGTGCTCCCAGGAGGAACTGAACACAGCTTGAGTCTAGTCACACAGCTCCAGTCTGCGGCTTTCCTAGCACCAACCCTGACAGAGTCTTGGTGCCATGACCCCTACAGCAGCTCACTCTATGCTGTGTCTCACGAGTGTTCAAGCCCTGCAGTGTGCCAGTTCTTGCTACTGTTGACTTTGCCTGTGTTCTGATCAAGACACACAACTGAACAGGACAGGACAAGACAGCTAGGGAGGAGGGAAGATGTGTCTTCCAGACGCTAGTTAGCATTCCACTTGATAAATCAAATGCCTGCAGCTCGCTTCTCATCTCATGTGTAAGTTTGTTCTCCTGCTTCTGTCTTGATTACCTCTGTAGTCATTTGGAGAACTGCTACATAAGCCATTACTGGTGGATCTCACTGTGGAGGAAGGCCAGAGGTTGAAAGTGATCTATGGATCCTGTGCGGGATTCCATGCGGTTGATGTGGATTCAGGCTCAGTCTATGACATTTATCTACCAACACACGTAAGAAAGAACCCACACTCTATGGTTGGTTGACTGGCTTCACTTTGTTTTGACTTTCCCCTTCACTCTGCTCAGTGACTAACACAAGCAGGGTTTCCTCATTCCCAGCGGTGTAGGGTGAGTATTTAAATGAAGTACTGTTTTCAGTAGCTTCGTGTTTTGAGAACCAGAGAAGTCTACTTGCCTGGCTCTGTGAGTCCCCCTGAGGACCTCTAGCACTTGCTTTGACTAACATGGGATAGAGTTGGGACTGTTGCTGTCAGGCAGAACACCTTGGGTTGGGAATGGTTCTAAATGAGTCTGCCATCTGCTTATGCACCCAGAGCCTCAAACACGTGCATCAGCAGAGCACGCAGCCTGTAAATGATAGACTCTGGGTTGTGTATTGCATGGACTTCCCAAGATTCTTGCCCATTTGTGGTAGGTACAGCTAGGGGTACAACACTACCACATTCACTAGACAGTCTTGCTGAGCGCACTCACGGCGCTGGAGATGACCACAGACGTGCCTCCCTGTTCTTGTTCTCTAGATTCAGTGTAGCATCAAACCCCATGCAATCATCATCCTCCCCAACACGGATGGGATGGAGCTTCTGGTGTGCTACGAAGATGAGGGGGTTTACGTAAACACGTACGGAAGAATCACCAAGGACGTGGTTCTGCAGTGGGGAGAGATGCCGACATCTGTAGGTATGACGCGTCGTAACGAGGCGTCTGTGAGAGGAGCCACTAGGACCACATCTGTGTGTTGTACTAATGTTGCATGTTGGTCACACCGTCTGGCTATTCGACGGTTATCAGCAGATGGGAGAAGGTTAGAACAAGTTCCCAGTAATTCTTGGGTGCTTTAAAAGCTGTGCATTTGCTGCCTCTCATTTGACTCTTAAGTCACCTAAAGGGCAGGTGTTTGGGGTGTTGTTTGTATGTGTGGTGTGTGTGTGTATGTGTTTTTGATCAATTATGTGGCATGAAGAGAATCAGAGAAAGAAACACTGTTTGCTCTCGAGTGCCTGGGTCCCAGTCACTGACAGGTTCCTGAGCAGTTTTGTGCTTTGTGTTCAGGGACTGAGGCTGGTGCTTGACATTGCATGGCTGTGCTTATGTCCCCAATGTGTCTGCTCACCATTCTCCCTTCTCTCATGGCTGTTTCTAGAAGTGGCGTGAAAGACCCAAGGGAAGTTTGGCTTGTTCAGTTACTGACTCATGACTACTCAATGACCAAACAGGCATACAGCACACTGCCCCCTTTTGGTCAATGCTGTAAATTGAACCCAGGGCCTCATGCACACACGGGAAGTAGGCTTTCAGAGATATGCCCAGCACTGAGGCAGAACTCCTGGAAAACCGCAGTCCTCGTGGGCTAGGCACTCAGCATCTGGCGTGTGAATCTGAAGCATCTTGTTATGGCTCCTCCTTGCTAATGCTTTGTTTTCCCCTCTCTAAAGCATATATCCGCTCGAATCAGACAATGGGCTGGGGCGAGAAGGCAATAGAGATACGATCTGTGGAAACTGGTCACTTGGATGGTGTATTTATGCACAAAAGGGCTCAGAGACTAAAGTTCCTGTGTGAACGCAATGACAAGGTAAGGCTCCCTTACGGTGCCTGTGCACTTGTGGCTGCTGTTTACAGTGGCTTGTGGTCTACTGGCAGTGACACACGTTCTAAAATAAATCAAAGAAACCTTTCAACATTTCACTTGGGCCTATCTGGAGCTGGGCACCAGGAGGGAGTGAGCGGCTGCTGATTGTGCCCTCTTGTTGTGTTACAGGTGTTCTTTGCCTCCGTCCGCTCTGGTGGCAGCAGCCAGGTCTATTTCATGACCTTAGGCAGGACTTCTCTTCTGAGCTGGTAGAGGCAGTGTGAGCTGGGATCACTGACCTCTGGAGTCGGCAAAACCCCCAAGACCTTGGAATTCCTTGCAACTGGAGCTCAGAGCTGTGCCGGTGCAGCCAGGACAGCTGTCTATGCAGGCCTCTTGCGCATTGGGTCGGTTCAGGCCCTCTCACCTCCCTCCTACACTTTTTGCCAGTTTATTCCCATTCTCTCCTTTTCCTTTTTCAAATAAATCAAGGCTGCATTGCAGCTGGTGCTGTCTGGACTCCACCATCGGTGCTAGGAGTGCTCGGGGATGAACTCAGACCAGGAAGAGAGGGCAAGCGAGCGAGCGAGCGCCTTCCCTGCAGCTCCAGGACTCCGTCTCTGAGCGACTGTCCTGTGGGTGTCTGAAGGTTGAGATGAGCACACCGTCGGACGTTGGCAGTGGGCACAAAGAGGTGAAAAGTTGGTGTAAGAAGCAGCTTGCTGAAGCAGAGAACAGATTTAATATAGTAACATTAACAATGTATTTAATTGACATTTCTCTTTTTGTAATGTGACAGTATGTGGACAAAGAAGAAGGTGCAGGTTTAAGAAGTTAATATTTATAAAATGTGAAAGACACAGTTACTAGGATACCTTTTTTGTGGGTGGGGCTTAAGGTGGGGTGGGGTGGGCTAAAGGGTCCCGTTTTGTTTCTTTGAAAGTTTTTTGGAGGGCATTGCCCTGGCCAAGAACTCAGTCATTTTCCTGTGTACCAAGTTTTGCCTAAATTGTGCAGATGGTTCTTAAAAAAGAAAGAAAAGGAAAAGAAAAGTGTGCGTCTTGTTGGAGGGCCAGAAGTTTGTTGTGTGACAGTATTAGCCCAGCCTCGGCTACAGGTTTAAAGCCTGTTAAGGCTCAAGTGCAGCTCCCCTGCGGCCTGCACACACCGTAGGAGAAGGTCAGCTTTCCTGTGGGGTTTTGTTTCCTTTTGTTTTGTTTTTTGCCTACCTCATTGTTTTTAATGCATTGAGAGGTGACTTAGTTTATGGTTTTGGCAGAAAACATTAATGTTTTATTTAACCTTAATACCAAAACTATCTGATTAAAGTTTGACTTTGTCACAAGTCTAATCAGGTACAAAAAAAGGAAGAAAAAAAAAAACAACAAAAAAAAAAACCCAACAAGCCTGTCTGTGACAGCAGAGTAGCCTTGAGGCTGCTGCTCACTCACCAAGTTCACCATTAGAGGGAGACAGGCAGCCAGCTGCCACCTGTGACACGCAGGAGAGCGCAGTGTTCTCAGTTGGGTTTGGAAGCAGGCAGGGGTCACACTGGGGAGGCACACAGACTGTTCATGTTGCAGGAACCTTTTCTTGGGATTGAGGGTGTGTCCCTTTTCTAAAAAAACCCGCAATGCACTAAAACTGTTTTAAGAATGTAGTTACTCCTACTTCTTCATAGATGGTGCCTCCCTGCCTGTGTTTCAGGTGTAAGATCGACGCTCTGGCTTTTCTCGTTTTCTCACGTGCTCTCTTGTTCTCTCTCTCTCTTTTTTTTTTAAAACTAATTTTTCTTTATGAATATGTCTGTGACATTTGTAATAAATGTCTTGTAATAATTTGCTTCATGGCTTCATGGTCATCACTACCTTCTCTGAGGACGCTAGTCTCTCAGTGGAGGGGCAGCACTGAGTCACGCCCCACCATCATGCTCTGAGTGGAATTGCCTTAGGACAGCTGCTGTGTGTTTCCTTCCCCAGGCACAAGCTCGGGTGTTTCAGAGGCTTGATCTTACTTTGTGGTTAATTTCCTTTTACAGCATGGTCTGTCTATTCCCTGTCCCATGTAACAGTAATCTGTACCTACTGCCAAGCCTGTGCCATCTGGCCTGCTTCATACAGCTGTCATTCTCTTGTGTTTCATGGACAACAAAAATCTAGTGAAAAATACAATACACTACTGCAGCTAAATGGTTGCTTGTAAATACCAACAAAGACAGGTCAGGTCAAGACAAATGAGCAACCCTTACTCCTCTTAGGAGGAAAGAAGTAAAAATTGTTTTCTGTTGGTATGACTTCAGAGTAATGCAAAAAACTGTTTCTCTTCTAGTTTGTGGCTAGCCTAGAGTAGGTTGAAGAGTTATCCCATCTGAGACTTGGGCTATCCCATCAGCGGAGGACTCAGCCAGAATCTGATGCTGGCAGCCTCCTGCCCATACTTGAGGTTTTTATAAAATGAGAGGGACCAGCAAGGCAAGTGTGTGGATCAAGAGGGGACAGAGCTGTCTGGGTGATTGCAGCCATCTCCCTGGCTTTAGAGTGCCTTGAAAGGCGAGCCAGTGGCTCTGGAGAAACAGGAAGCGACAGACACCAAGAAGCATGAAGAAACAGGAGGCTGGTGTCCACCTTACTCCTGTGTGTCATAGTCTGTCAGCCAAAGGCTGTAAAGCCATAGGTTGCAATTAGGACAAACAAACGTCGTTGGGACTACTAATATCTAGAACTTTCTCTTAGGGAGATGTGGGTGGAGGATGGGCTCTAGTCATCTTCGCCTGTGCTGCTTGCCCGGCCCTGCCAGCATGGGCAGTTGCCCAATTGACCCAGACCACCATGGCCAACTTGACTAAGGGAGAATAGTCTGCCCCGGGCAAGCTTCCGGCAGCTGCTCCCCCCACCCTCACCCCAGTTATCTTGACTTTCCCTTCTTGGTCCTGACACCCTGTAAACCCGACTGACAGTTGGACAAGTTAGTTCAGGTATCCTGTGAGAGTTGCCTGGGAAACAAGAAGTGGACTGCTGTCATTTCCTATTTGTTTAGGGAGGGACGGGCTTTCCCTTACTCCCCTCCATAGGACACTGCTTTCTTCAGGTGTCATTTTGGCAAATCAGTATTAAGGTGACACACCATTGTATAGGGACCATGGAACTGCTCTTCCCAGGGCCTCCACGCGCAGGCGTGTCTGGGACCAGCCAGAGCTTCAGTGCCTTTCTGTACAGAAGCCAGAGGAACCTCTTGTGAGGTGTGTTTATTATGTGCAGTGTGTTCATTAAGCACGTTTGCATCAGAGGAAATGTTTACAGAAATGCTTTGGTTGCACTAGTATGCATCCCACTTACCGTTTACTTTTAGTGACCTTTAGAGGCCGTT
Organism: Montemys delectorum; assembly: GCA_019843815.1. NCBI lineage: Eukaryota > Metazoa > Chordata > Mammalia > Rodentia > Muridae > Montemys > Montemys delectorum. The sequence continues at coordinate 14,435 of JADRCD010206550.1, forward strand.
GGGTTTCTAACTTAGGTGTAGCACACATAAAGAGTTGTAGTCCTTAATTCTACCGGTTACAAATTTACTGAGTGATCATACAGGTGAGGAACTGCGTTGAATTTACGAATCATGAAGCTGAGCAGGCTATGACAAATAGCCTGCCTTGGCTTTCTCTTCTTTTTTTTTTTGCAGTGCCGACTTGTCTACTGTTATACAAATTACTGTTCTCCCCTACCTTTCTTTCCTAAATAAAGAAAAAATAATATCTACTTCACTGTGTCTTGACCCTTTAGGTATTTCCTTCCTATGAAGATCTCGGTTTTGTGTATTCCTTCCCTCCCCCAGCTGGCCCATCCAGGCCAGAACAGGTTTCACGTGCTGCCACATGCTACTCTGGGGGATGCTAAGGAGCAGGCATACGCACAGACATCTGAGATGTAAGATGAAAAGCTTATCATTAGCCCGTGAGGCAAAAGTGAGAGTGAAGGAGGAAGCCTGGCTCTCGCATGTCCAAGTCGGGTCAAATCATGGAGTGAGTGATGAGGCGACTCTGCCCACACCCAGCTCAGCACTGGGATTCCAGTTCACCTGCTTTTGGCCTACACATGGAAGACCACATGGCAGACACACAAATGAAGATAAAAGTTCTTTAAAATGAGAAATAGCATGCTCTTCCCACTAGGACATACAGTGGCCCTTTCTCGGTTGGTTCATAAATGCTGTCTTGGGTGGGATAGCTAGATGATGTCAGTGTGGCTGAGGGCCCAGGCCTCTGTCCTCAAGGTGTTCTATGCAGTTGCCAGCTCCAGGAGATGGGTGCTAGTTCTCAGGACTGTCATCTTGCCTATGCTGACAGATGCATACACCATCATCAAAGGGACTTACATACTACATCTCCTGTTTATCTCCAAGATGAGAGTAAAATAGTAAATGCCTCAGCCAGCAGGTGACCTGAGGGTTTTTTTTTTTCTGTTTGCAGCTGGTGGCCAGCTAAACATAAAAACCTACTGGTGTCTGTGTGGACTCTGAATCTTTCTCTTCTAGCTTTCCCCTCTGGTTGGAAGTTGAGAAGGAATTGCAATCAAATTTGGCCTCTTAGCCGACACCTGCTCTGTTTTGGTGTCACACTCACTGAGATTGAATCATTGCTTGCTGTTGGGTACCACTTTCAAAGGATGACATCTCCATTTCCCTTTAACAGGAGTAGACAAAGTGCTTTTTAGAAAACAGCTAAGGAATCGAGAGTTGGCCCAAGTCATTGCCACATTGACGTGAGAGGCGACGTGCATTCAAATACTTGGTTCTATTCCCTGGCTCTTTGTGCGGGCCTCTCACGTTTACTGGAGAAGTTCTGCCCTGTTAGCTGTACTGGTCTAGCCAAGCCAGAGGAGTACAGAGTCCCACCAGGCTGGTACGTCTTGGTTGTCAACCTGACACATCTGGGAACAGGGATTGAAGGACTGCCTCTTGTCACTCTGGCCTGTTGATGGATGTGTCTGTCTGTGGGACATTTTCTTGAGTGCTATTTGGAGGAGAAGGGCAGGGTCATTGTGGCCAATGCTACCTCGTCACACGAGGTCCTAGGTTGTATGTGAGAACTGGCTGAGCAGAAGTAGTGTGCGATACAGTAAGCAGCATTCCTGTGTCATTCCTCCATGGATTCTGCATTAGAGTTGCTAACTATACAGAGGAGGCTGGGACTCTCCCTAATGTCCCCAGTTGGAGTTAAAAGATGTATTTATTTTATGTATGAGTACAC